>MQRK01186992.1:21303-43216 GCA_001938485.1 Girardia tigrina | reverse complement strand
GACCTCATATTTCAAAAGTGACTCTTCAAAAGCTTAATGAGTTGGGCTATGAAACCCTGCTTCATCCACCATATTCACCAGACCTCTCGCCAACGGACTTCTACTTTTTCAAGCATTTATACAACTTCCTATGTGAAAAAATATTTAAAAACCAAAATGATGCTCAAAATGCCTTCCAAGAATTCGTCGCTTCGAGAACCGATGCATTTTATGCTGATGGAATAAAACAACTTGTTTCTCGTAGCAAAAATGTATTGATGCCAACGGTTCATACTTTGATTAATAAACTTTTGTTTCTGTGAATTTGCACGTCTTTGAAGTTTGTGTCCCAAAACCGCCATTATTTTTCGACCAACCTAATATATAAAATGCATACAGTTTTTACATAAATATTACTGTACCTTTATTTTTGACATAACTTAAGCAATTTATTAAAGGTTAAGTAAATCCTTTCCACAAAGACTGATGAAAGTTATCAACACGTTTTTTTATGCTCAGCAGAGTTATCATTCTTCAAATGCATTAAGTAACGTAACTTATTATTCCTAAAAAAAAGATTTTTTTAATCTAGAATTAAGTATAATTTCTTAATTTATAAACTAAAATTAATAAATAATAATTTTTTACTAGTCATTTTTTTCACATTTGAAAAAAAGCCAAAATTAAAAGAAATAATTGAAAGGAATGAAAGAAAGGTAGGAAGATTGTTGAAAGATATATATTTTATAAAAAAAAGAAGATTTTAAATGACGTTCATGTAATACAAAAATTTATATTTTTTTGTTTAAGGTATCCATTTGTATGAAGTTGTGTCCCACAGCATAGACGAGGTCGCAGACAATGTCTTACTGAGCATATTGAGATTCTATCGAAACGCAATGGGAAATATAAAATCTTCAATCCGGTTTAATGATACCTTTACTAGTGATAAGTCAATGGGTTTATTTTATCATAATACTCGACAAATCCGGTCCAACAGTTTGGGAATAATTGGTGGAGGTATTTTTAATTAAACCAAAATTAATCTTTTATATAAATATAAATAATGTTTGACTCTAGGATCTCTTTCAATTGCTATAGCAAACCGAGCAAAAGCCTTTGGATTCAGTGTGATGATATACGACAGTACGAAATGTGATGAATATAAATGGAATATGGGAATCGAAACCGTTGCGACGATAGAACACATTCTTCAAATATGTGATTGTATTATTCTTAATCCTTCTGCAACATTTGCATGCGAAATTACAGAACAAATCCTTCTTAATTTGAAACCAGGTTTATCTGATTGATCTATTTCATTATAATTCTATTATCTTGATCCAGGAAATTTTATTGTCGATTTACAATACAATACCTATGAAAGAAATCTTTCAATTTTGTCGCCTTATCTTAGATCAAATCACATTATGGGATATGTACAAAATTTCGATTATAAATGTTAGTTTATATTTGGTTTTATCGAAATTTTAATGAAAAATATTTTTATAAACAAAACTGGTTGAAAAAAAGATTTAAAAAAAACAATGAAAAATAATTATAAATTTTATATATTACAAAAATAAAAATAATAATAATTTTATAATAATATTATTTTTTTTAAATTAATTTTTTTTATTTCAAAAAAACGGCTGGTAAAGTTATTTTTTGGAACATCAAATAAACGATTTCAAATAATTATTAAAGAAAAAATAATAATAATTATAAAAAAAAACAAATATCGTAAAATTACTTAATTAATTGAAATAATTTCTTTTAATCGACCGTTTGATTTTTATCTCTTTTTACAAATTAATTTTAAATTTGTCAATAAATCTTATCTTGTTTTATTTATTTTTTTTTGTAAAAAAAATTCTATTAAAAAAAATAAAAATTACATTTTTCATTATCAGAGAAGATTATTTTTCCCAATTTTCTTCTTTTATTCTGTTGAAATTGTACATGTTTTATTGTTGATTATTAAATATCTAATTATAATGCTAAGTAAACAAGATTTTTGAAACCGTCATTGGTAAAAGTCTTACGAGAGAGAGAGAGAGAAACGGAGAGAGGAAAACATTATTCAGACCAAAGACGAAATTGATTCCTCAAACAAAAATTTTTTTATTTATAGAGATAATCGTGGATTGGAAAATGACATCATGAACAAGGAAACACCATTCCAAACGATATTTGCGGTAAATATTCGATGGAAATTTGTTACATACCACGCATAGGTTTATTGATACTTATAATTATCAATCGGACGACGAGGAACACATCCAGCTAGTTAAATCGTGTCGTTTTGTCATTTCCATATCCGGGATAAGTATAATTCTAAGATATGAGTGTTGATATAGCTATTACTTTGCTTAGAGGTTGCTGTTGCTCAAATTCTCTTTTCTTCAATAATCAAACGAGAAAATTTCTTAATTTTAAAATCATCTGAGATTTATTTTTGGAAAATCAAAAAGAAAAACAATGACAAAAGAAACAAAACAACTTTCGATAAAGAATTAAGAAAATCAACATTAATTGACAGAAAATAATAAAAATAATATAAATTCATAAAAAAAACAAAACAAATACAATGGCTCATAATATAAATATAATATAAAATTGTATTGTCAATAATTGTATATTAATATATACTGATATAGACCAGTTCAGTATGGGAAGCCTACTATCCGTGGCGATCGTCACACCTATGATCGAACATAATAATATATAAATAATATTTATTTATAATACAAATAGATAATTTGATATTTAAATCTCTATAGCAAATCTAATATTGCTATGTGATTTAATCAATAAAATCGATCTATGAAATTTGTATACAAGTCTATCGATAATACTGATTTACATTGGTTTATCTACTTATTTACTATTCTCTTTTTATCACTGATTTATTGAAAGTCCTTCTTTTTAACTTTCCGTTAAAATATGTTGTTGTAAATTATTTATTGTTGAATAACTCAATTGTTTATTATTATATGCTATTGTTGTAAAAGAGAAAAAGAATTTTTAGTGATGATTTTATCACCTACTAAACAATCATTCTTTTTTGCGACAATACAAAATCATACTTGTAGAAATATAAGTCACTTATATTCCTCAACGTCTTAAACCATGAACATATTCATTTTTGCCACAAACAAACCATTCTAAAAACGGAGTCAATTGTATCAAAGAGATAGTTCCACTTATGAAATCGGACAGTCAATCGGTTTCGGAGAGTCAACAATGTTTATCATCTTCCGGAAACATCAAAATAACGGGAAAACCTCATGAGAAGTTATTATTAAATATCCGTTAACAGAAATGAGGAAAGAATCTAAAACACAAAGCGTTATTTTCAGAAGATGTTACTCGCTCCCTACAGAAATACTATTACGCAGACGAATTTCTTTATTATGCAGATCAAGAATAATAAATAATAATATAAAAAATATATCATGGTGATAAAAAGACAATGAAAAATATAATAATCAAATTATCGAAAACAGATATAAAACATAAGTTTAGTATTTGGATAATAAACGGCATCTTTCGAAAAATCCGAATCCGACGTCTCGAAGATTTGATAGTCTCAATTTGATTCAAGAAACTCAAATATATTTACAGTTATCTTGTTGGAATTGATTTTAACCTCAATTGTTAGTATCTAATCTATTAACTATTTAGTTGTATTATTGGTGGTTTATAGATTTGTTATGTTTGATAATATGCTTACTGTAGTCATATAAATAACGAATATAATTATTTATAAACTCGAAAACAGAAGGCAATTTTTTATTTAAAACAAATAAACGCCATTTATGTTAGTCTAATCGAAAACTCTTAACAAATTAGTTGAAAGTGATGTTTGAACATTATTTTTGAATCACAGTTTGCAAGCATTTTAAAAATTATTGGGAGAGAGTGTCATGTGAAGCTTTGTTGATTAAGTCACATGATCCAAAAATCAATGTTCAAACAGCACTCTCAACTAATTTGTTAAGAGTTTTCGATTAGACTTACGTAAGTGATTACATAATCATTCATTTGTTATATAAAAGCAATAAAAAAGAACACAATCAGTGATCTGATGATGACGGTTAGACCGTCAAAATATATTATCAAAAATATATTTTTAAATGGTGTTTATTTGTATATATTTATTTTAATTATTTATATTTGTTCTTTTACTATTATTAATCATTTAGAGCATAGCTAATAACAATACTCATAATATTATATTATTGTAATATAATATTTTATGATATTTTTATTATAAAAATCATTATTTTATTACTGTATATTATTTTTGTTATATAAATTAACATGAAAATAATGTTGAAATGATTTTCTTGATTGTATTTCATTCAGCTTCAAGGCCGAATTGTGAATTCGTCAATTTTCTATCAGTGCCTCTGACGCAGACTCTGAGCCCGGTCTGTATGCAGAAATTAAGAAAATCAGCAGCTATTGAAGTGCAACGGTGGATGAAGATCGAATTAAATACGAACAAAAGCGCGTCTGTGGAGAAATCCACGAAATCATCAGGTATGAAATAGAACAATAAAAATTTATACAAATAAATATTAATAAAAATATAAATTACAAAATCACAATCAGTTTATTTACACAACGAAATCGGAGTGTTTTTTTTGGTATATTTTATTTTTATTCAATTGTAAATTTTATTGTTTTAATTGTGTATTAAAAATATATTAAATTTTTGTAATTTCCTATTTTTTTAAAAAAAAAATTAGTATTTTATATCTTATTATAATTATTTTATTTTTTTCATAAATATTTTATTAATATTTTTTATCGGCAATTTTCTTTATATTTGAAATTTATGTTTTATGAAAAGATTAATTTTTAATAATGATATATCAATTTTTTTTTGTTCTCTGAAATAATTTTTATTGTAGAAGGATTAAGATATATTGAAATATAAAAAAAAGATTTTTATTAATATAAACAATTTGTTATGTCTATGCAAAAGTTCATGTCGTTGTTATACAAATTTTTATGGCAAAAAATCAAATAAAACAGCTACCGTAATTATTCAAAATAGTCTCCATTTGTGGTAATGACCTTCCCCATTCCCCATTAGGGACTTTGAGGTCTTCTAACTTTTGAAACTCTGGTCTCACGAGGACGTCTTCAGTCCCTGGAACATGTTGCAATCGATTGGTGCAAATCGAAAACTAGCTCTTCGATTGTCTGGCGAAACGTGTAGCAAAATTGAAAGGTCTTAGTCATTTAATTTCAAGGTTAAGTTTTCTAAGTTGAGCTGCGTACTGCTCCGCGTTTACCGTTTGGCTTTTTAGGAGAAATTTATTACACAAAATAACATTGAAATCCCACCGAACTCACAACTGCACTTTTTTCTAAGAATTCCAGGTTTTGGAGTCAAAACAGGGCTTAGCCACTGTTTTTTGGGCACAAGATTCTCATAGCAGACCTATGACTTATCTGCTGTTACTATCTGGTGAAGGAAAATCTTTTTCTTTTGTCTAACAGCAAGGGATATGCATGTTGTTAGGCGACAATTCATATTAACTTCCATAAGCTTGTGAGAAACCCATATTTCAACTTTTCTGATTGTTCCGAGCTCTTTAAAGTTCCGAGATATGGTTGTTTGGTCTACTTCAAGGTCCACGAATAGTTCTTGTTTCGTTATTTTAACCTTTGCTTCATTTCGATAAACTGCACAAATTCTTCTGGCTGCTTCAGATGCATTTTTTCCTTCGAGAAATTTTAAAAAATACTATATATTTCGGAAGAGAATGCTATCGAAATTCATTCAAAAATAAGCTCAATTAAAATGTGTGGATTGTTAAAGTCCT
Organism: Girardia tigrina; assembly: GCA_001938485.1. Lineage (NCBI taxonomy): Eukaryota > Metazoa > Platyhelminthes > Tricladida > Dugesiidae > Girardia > Girardia tigrina. Next base: position 37,394 of record MQRK01186992.1, on the reverse strand, counting down.
ATAAAATAAAATCTATATGAAAATAATTATAAAACTAACTACAGGATGAGCTAAGTCATTTAAACATTTTTAACCATTTACAATTTTTTGTTGATTTTATTATTTTGTACTATTTAGACAAATGGAAAATGTTTAAAGAACCATCGGCTCACCGCGCATACTAAACTAATCAAAATCTAAATCAATATTTTAAACACATTAACTTGATTATAAAATATAACTATATCAAAATAAAACGAGCGGCCCGAACTTTCGCCAAAATCTAATATTATTATTTATTTATTTATATATTTATTATTATTATTATTTTAAGTGATGACGTATTTATAATTGACGAAATTGTTAATTTATCCTCATTTTCTAGATGAATATAGCGCTCCCACAACATCAGTCGAATCGGGCTTCTTCAGTATCAAATCTCTTGCGGACAACTAACACTTCAAGCACTGATCGTTTCTGTTTTTGTCATTTAATGGATTCTGCGCCCTAACTTCTACAAAATAGAATTTCAAATTAATTTATCTGCAAAACTTAAGAGACATCAAATATTCGGATTTCTAGTAGTATTCGTTACCAATATAGCATTATTCTGAGCTTTTTTGCAAAGCAAAATTGGAATTAAAATTGATGTAAATAGTGCAAAATATGTATAAAAACAATCAATTTTGGTTTACTTATTGACCTATTGTTTCACAAGAAAAAAATTGAGTTATTTATTGGGTTATTCTCTTTTGTTTGTTTAAACGTTTTTACAAAAGATTGTTCTTTTTTTGTGTTTTTGTTAAAGGAACCTTTGTCGAGAAAGACAATTTGCCGGTATTTGCAGTCGTTGAAGACGATTAAAGGAATTAATAGTTAATTAATTATATTCAGTTTTAGTTAGGTTGCATTAATGTAACTCGAATAGAAATTGCTGGGGAATGTTTTTTTTTGATAAATCGTCGTATGAGGGAAAAAGTTTTTTAGTCTTTTTTAAATGTTGCCTTTAAACGATTATCAAATTTTTGCGAGGAAAGTAAGTAATACTTATCACTCTTTGTCTGTCTTCCTCCATGATTATCAAAAGGAAACATGAAATTGAGACTCAGCAATTACGACGAAGAATTCCTAATCATATTTAAAGATGTCAGTTAAATAAATTTTGACTAATATAACAAAAATAAATTGTAGATTTTATTTGACTTTAATAAAGGAAAATTTAAATTTTCTAGTGATTTTTTGTTGTATTTTTAAGTAAGAATTGCCAAAAAAAGAACAATTTTGCTTTAATGAAATTCTTTTAATTGTTTTCTTTTAGGAAATATTTCTTGGACTTAAGAGTTTCTTTTTTTTATATTCTTTTAAAATAAAAGAAGTTTTTTTAGAATTGGATTTTATTTTATTTTTGAATTATGTTTTCGTTTTTTTCACAATTTTTCTTTACTTAATTTTTTTTATTTATATTCTGGACTTAAATATAAGTTTATTTATATTTTTTATAAAAAAAATTACTACAAAAATATTAATTATAGAAAAATTTTTTTGAAAATAAAATATTATAGTTTAATAATGGATGAAATTTTTTAATTAAAAATTTATTAATTAATATTCAGAATTGGTAAAGTAAACCCACAACTGAAATTTCCCCATTTTACAATGATTCCTTATAGAAATTTTTTTAATAAATTTTAATTAAATTAATAAAAGTTTTAATCGTTAACACGTTTGGGGTTACAGATTGGAATTTTTTGTTTTTTTTCGATTGCCAGCCCTTCTCCTTCTATTGGAGCAATTTGTTGCGGTGAATCGATGTATTTCTAAGCGGATGAATGAACTCGTTCTACCCATTAAACATCCATGGTTGGACGAGTCAACTCATCCACAACTGTGAACATGTTATTTGAAATACTGAAAACATGGAAAGTACTAATTCACACTACTCAGTTGTCAATGTATTTAGTTAAGGAATATCGCCATATTTTACTCTTTCACCCTCCGTACAGCACAAATTTAACATAATCACAATATGATCTCTTTAACCATGTTAAAGAGGTTTAAATTTTGTAACAAAATAAGGTTTTAGGAATAATTAAACGTTAATTTAATGATTTTTAATAACCAACTAACAGAAAGACTACAGGAAGACCAAAATTTGAATCTCAGATTTAAATTTAAAAAGTGAGTTAGGGTAAAGTATAAGACAACTAACTGTTCTTCAATCTTTAAGAATCACTTGTTGGATTTTGGTTGAATATTGGTCCGAACAAGAGTGATTAGAATAAGAGTGATTAAAAAACTAAAATTGTGTAACTTCCATACCGGTCAGCACGCCTATGTTATCTATGATAGGCTCATTATTTATAAGCCTCACCATTAACGTTCCTCATCTTTTAATCGTCGGTTTGGAATTTATCACTCGAATAAAAGATAGATCCACAAAAGTATTTTTTAATAATTAACTCAAAGAATTCAATGATATTATTTATTTCTTCCTAAAAAAAGTCATTAAAAAGTTTTGAATTTGGTCTGTCTGAAGGAAAAATCGTTATCTATTAAACAGAATTTAATGAATTAATTATCTGATTTTGATTTAATTTCTGTTTCAATTGGGATATTTTTTGTTAATAATTCCAACGAAAATCCAAAGTTTTTGGTTTTGAGTTTTTCATGAGGATTAAAGAGATTGTGGATTATTAATGAATGACGTAACGGAATTGCATCTGTGAACAGCTTTTGTATCCAATATATCGAAAGGATTATGAAGACTGACGGATTATTTGGTAGACTGAATAAACACATTAATGATTGCTGTTTCATCATTTTCAAGTGTAATTATTTGTTTAAAACAATATATTATTCGAATAAACAAACAAAAATTTCGAGAAAATATGGAGTTTAGAGTCACTGGAATTAAATTGACACAAATATTGAAGATTTAAATATTATTATTATTCTAATTTTTATCTCAAATTAAAGATTAATTTATTTTAACAAACGTAATTTTTATTTAATATAAAAATAAATAAAATACTAATTAAATTACTAGTTAAAATTAATTTAATTAATTATTTTTTAAATAAACATTACAATTAGTTACTATTTAATTTTTAATGAATTGTATATATAATTATTGTTTAGTTGGATTTACTAATAAAAAATATTTATTAATAATAATTTTTATAATTATAAATATCAAAGTAGATATTCATATTCAGTCTCCTCAAAATGTTCAAGCCTTTGTGATTTAATGTGCAGGTTGAAGATAAAGACCATACTTTATGTACAAGCCTTTGACAAGACAATTTTTGTATTTTTCTTCACAAAAATTGTTTTGGGTAGCAAACAGTCCTGTGTCTGTTCTCTTTCAGAGAATTTCTGTCATTTCGTAATTACTATTCATCCTTCTAATAAGACCATAAGATAAGTGAGTTTGTTGTGAGCTTCAGTATCAATTGTAAACTTGATACTGGATGTAATTCATTCCTGAAACACAGAAATAGTTCTATTCAAGATTCTTCTTCAAATACCAAGAAAACATCCTCCATGTATCTTTTATAAACCAAAATTTTATTTCTTGTGAACAAATCCACATGTATCTCTATAGATTTCATAAACATGGATGCCCATTGCAACTCCAACTATTTGTCGAACATAAATAATACATCCTTCGAATCAATGGACGATCCATCTGATGATATTCTGTTAAGAACGAAAAATGTATAAGTTGTCAAAATCCCTTAATCGGAATAAAATACTTAATGTAAAATTTCGGCTTCACTGAATATAATAAAAACGCTGTAAAGGGTATAGCCGGGTTTAAAAGGGAAATCTGCACCCGCATATTTTTCGATTTTTACTTTGTGAATCGTTCTGACATCAAATAAAGATAATTCAGCCAAATTTTTAGTTATTTATCTCAAACGGTTTTCGAGTATTTTAAAGAAAATCGTTTTTCGATTTTATTTTTTTTAAATAGTTAAAATCAAAATAAATCAATAACGATTTTTTTGTTAATTCTTATGAGTAAAAGACATTTTAAAAAATATTACTATAAATCTCAAGTGGAAAGTCGATTTTTTATAAATAAAATTAAAATCAATTTTTGACCACGTTTTTGAAGTGTCCAATGCCAATTTTTTTCAGAAAATGTCTTTTTTACTCCTTTACACTCAGAATTTTTTTCATTTTTTTGAAGTGGTGGAACATAATTAAAAAACATAAAAACTATTTTTTTTTCAAAATATCGTGTTTAAAACTTTTCTTAAATCTAAATATTTAAACAAATATTTTGAATGTTATCTAATTGAACTATATAAAAAATAATTTTTCAATTGCAAACATGCATTTTATTCATAAAAATATTTAAAAAATTAAGAATTTTGTTTTTAAAAAAATATTATTTTAAATAACATCAATTATTATTCGTCATTATCTGTATTCACTACAACATTAGCTTTTTCGTTTATAAACAGCCGATTCAATATTTCGACAGGTTTTATTTTTTTATTTTTTTTATTTTTAATTTAAAAAAAGACCAAAATAATACTTTGGCGTTGGAGGTAGAAAATAATCGTTGGGGAAGACGAAGTGTACCTTTTGGTATGATAACTTCAGACGATTTGACACATTTTCCTGAGTTAACAGAACAAGATCTTACGATTTTTTTTACTGGATCATATCAATTGTCTCAAACTGTCATACTTAGCTGAAATAATGAAAGAAGACGGAACAATCGCACTTCAGTATGGGAAAATAACACCGAAGATCATTAAACTACAAGTAAGGTCTCGACATAGCAATTCAAAAACATATAATTGTTTCGTTGATTATCAGCCAGATACGAATACAATTTCTGGAATAAGTTGGCATTGTTGTGATTATGCTAATGGTAGGCGTACTGTAGGGTGCTGCTCTCACATTATACCTATCATTTACTATCTTGCTTACGCTCGATATTTGGCTAAAATAATAAGACCTGCCGAAATATTGAGTCAGTTGTTAATAAACGAAAAAGTTAATGCTGTAGTGAATGAATATAGTGACCAAGACTAATTGATTTTATTTAAAATAATAAATTTTTTTGATGAGTATAATCCCATGAATGTTTAATAAAAATTAAGAAATTTATTCTTTTTATCCAATTTTTCGTAATTTTTAAATTTCAGAATAATTTTTTTTCGATGACGTATTTCAAAACCAAAACTATTCATCTAATCTATATTTTTGAAGTTAAAAGAACTAAGGAGGGAAAAATACAAAAATTGAAAAAGAGACCCAAGTTACCAAGCTAGAAGGTTATGTTAATATCAATACGAGGTCATTTGAAGAAGGACTGTTAATTAATGTAATCTATCCGACATGGAAATACTGGATTTAGTCACACTAACACCAACAGACGTTTTGAATAATCAGGGAATAGTCAAAGAACTGTAGAAGCACTGCAAATAGTATAGTGATTCCTAATGACCCATTCTGCTTTTAGTGAATATCATATCAATGCTGTTGAAAATCTGAATAGAGAAGTATTTCTACAAATGTCAAAGACAAACATTTAACCAAAAATAACTGAATTCTTTAACATGAGGGAATAAAGGTCAGGCATGTATATAGGTATTGTACAGGTATTTTTTTAGTTTATGAGTCCGTTCTTTGGTCCTGAAATTAAACTCGCTATTTTTGAAACGTTTAAAACAGTTTTCAAAATGCTGTTGAGTTGATTCATGTTCACCATAAGTTTCTTGAAAAATACGAAACCTTTCAGTACCTTATTTCTTCTGATTAAAGTAAAAAATAATGCTTCTCGCAAACGCTTATGTGTAATTATAAAAAAAATGTTTATTATACAAGTTATGCCCTTTCTTCAAAAATACCAAAAAATAAGTTATACGCCCTGATAAACTATAAATGTTGAAGTCAATTTTATAAATATAATTATATATACATATATAATATTAGGTTGTGTCATAAATAACTTCCACCCAGGTACACTGTATCTATTGTTTTTGTTTACACATACAATGGGTTACCGAAACACGGAATTTTTGTTTTCGTTACACAGGTAGAACTTTAGTTAGTCTTTAGACAGCTGTCTAGCGTTGTGAGCGTTACGTTGAATATTTTTTCATCTTTAAAATGGAGAATATTATCACAAGTGATGAAAAATAAGTCAATTACGAGAACATCGTCCGTAAAAGGCAGTTGCATGATAAAGGCCAGCCACTTCTACCGGCTCCTAAAGCGGACATTCATGGGAAGAAAATATTTTTGTGTACATAGTGGGATCGCCAAGGGATCATTCACTATGAGTTCTTAAATAGGAATTAAACGGCTACTGCAGATATGTATGTTCAACAACTACAAAGAGTACACGAAAATCTTTTGGAAACGCGCCGTAAAATCGTCATTCTGCTGCACGATAATGCAAAACCACATACAGCGAGAGTGACTCAAGAAAAAATTATCGAAATTATTATCGACAGATTATCATCTTTTCTTCTGCTTGCAGAATTTTTTAAATGGAAAATGTTTTGATTCAAGCCAGGCACTGAATGAGGCTGTTCTTGGCTTTTTCCACTCCAAACCGACCAAGTTTTATGAGGAAGGAATCAACTTTAGTTTGTCTTTAGACAGCTGTCTAGCGTTGTGAGCGTTACGTTGAATATTTTTTCACCTTTAAACAAGATGAGAACAGGTCATAACAAATAATGGAGAGTACATTTTAAATTAGTTTTTATTTTTTTATGTAATTGAAAAATAATATTTACGAAGAGAAACGAAAGATATTTATGACTCAACCTAATATATAGAAGACATTTAAAACCAAAAATAGATCATTAAAATACGATATATCGAAGGTTTTATATTATCAAAGAGTATCTATAAAAACATATATAGTGTAAAGATTATTTAAATGACATCCAAGTAAATCGAAAATTGATTTGCGGATTGCAAGCTAAATTTGGTTTAGACTGGTGTAAAAACTTGTCATCTTAAAACCCGGGTTAGTGCGCATTCACAATCAAGTCGATCGAGTAAGGTTCTCGATCATTGGTTACACTGTAAAAATAGAATATCTTCTGTTTCAAAGGATGAGTTTTCATTCCAATTTTGTGCCTCAATTCTGTGAATAATTATTGATAAAACACTACAACCATTAATTAATATTCAAAATGACAAAGTAAAGTTTTCTGAATATTTAAAATCTTTACATAAATAATAAAGTAACGTTATTTGCAAATTATATATAAATTCATAATATTTTATTATTATTCTGATATCATTTTTTTATTTAAATTTATTTAATAATAATTTAGATAATAAATTACCAACATGTTAAATGAATATTAGAATATATATATATATATAATATTTTTTTCTCATTTTCATAAACTCAATATATTAAAAAAAAATTAACAAGTAAAACAATAAATAAATCGCAAATAAATAATATTTTTCACACATCATTATGTAAATTTATGACGGGTAAAACAACATTAAAAAATTAAAACTTAATACAATCGTAATTAAAACTCTGTTTCATATATATTCAAAAGAAGTGGAGAAATTTCATCCGATCATTTACCAAAATAATTAAATGAAGAAAACAAGTCAAAAAAGCAAACTACAACAACAATCTCACAAATACAAAAATCCGATCTACAGTTTTTTTTGTTTTTCTTTAGTTTTTTTTTAAGAAATTAAATAGTGAAAAGAAGAAACATTAAAGAGAACGCTTCTTAATTAACTATAAATTATAAATACTAATAGAAATACGGTTTGATTAATGTAGTTAAAGCCGAGCAAAACCGAGCTCTACGGTGTCTAGGAGAACTTCTGTTACATTAGTTAACAAAGGAAATGAAAATATTTGTACCAATAAATGCAGTTGAAAGGATGGCAACAACAAAGGAAACAATGCAACAGGCATAGGTCACTGCCCTCGTGTTGAGCAATCATGCCTAACCATATTCTAATGTAATCAAACACAAAAATTTATTAATCGTAAAAATTATTGAACCGGAAATATGCGATACTAATTAATACTGGAATCGTACTGGAGCAACTCTCGTTTGCTTGGGGTTCTCTTCTCGTTCTCTCAAATAAACTGCATTAGTATTCTATTAAGAAATTGATTAACATCTAAAATAATCTCTGCGCGCATTTGGAGTAATTGTAAACATTAATTATAGCATAAAAAATTTTTCGAATGAATGAATTGAATAAATTTATGAGATTTAATTCGTCAGAGAATCCAGTTTACTGGAAAATTCAATGTTCAAACTTTACTGTTTTTTTTTCTTTCGTACGTATTTTCTTTCGTTGTTGTTTTACTTTTTGCTTTTTCTTCTTCTTCTTCTTCCTCTTCTTCTTCTTCGTTTGTCGTCTTGTTCTTCTGCTGGTTTTTGTCTTTGCTGATTTTGTTTTCTCCAAAAAAATAATTCCTAAATAAATAAAATCATTTTATTTTTATTAAAATTTAAATTCGTATATATATGATTTTTAAAAAAAATCGAATTTTGATACATTCTTTTGTTATTTTAATGATTATTTTGATGTATTTATATTTGGTTGGCAAATAAATTATTGTCAATTTGTTTTTTTTTTACTATTTTCCATTTCGTTCGATGATCTTTTGCCATCTCCCTGACAACATAAAAATTCTACGCTCGAAGAAAGTTTGATCATTTTTGGAAAAAATCTGAGTTAATTGAGATTTTTTAGAATGGTCAGAGATCGAAGTAAGGGGTAATCCGATGGTTCGAGATCATGGCTATATTGCGGGTGTAACATTATTTTTTGCCGAATTACCAAAGATTTGTGAGGTTTAACATTTTCCAGGTAGAATATGACACGTTTGCGATCGAACAAATCTGGTAACAGGCATTTATTCAGCCATTCGACCTAATAAATTCATAACTTTAATGTGACATTTTCATACATTCATAATAGCTATAATTTGATTTTGTTCAATTATTATTCTTTTGTGGGAAATATTTCCCTTTATCCTTCTTTATAATTACATTTTTGCTTGTTAAAAGTGACTACCTCTAAATGATGCTAACTAAACTTATGTATAATGGCGTAATCTTAAACATATATAAAACCCTAAAATTTTGGACCTTTACTTATAGTTTATTCGAGGAAGTAGAAATTACTCTCAATGTTTTTTAATAAGAAAAATTAATTTTTCCAAAGTAATTTTTGAAATGAAACATTAATTCATCATGAACACTTTGGGAAGTTTATTTTCCACAGAATTTCATTATAATTAATATGACGAATGTCTTCAAGATATCGCTTTCGATGTATATAATTTCAAGCGCTCCAGTCCCCCTAGGTTTCAAAGATTTCTTTATTTTTTTGTCTATTTAATTTGTTATGATTATGGGTAAAAATTTGCCAAGTATAATTTCAATGTGGAAAAACACTGATTTCAAGTTTTCAAAATAGTACGAAAAAGACTTTTGAAACAATATGGTTCATGAAGTCCCCGGGCAATGTCTATTCACCCTAGACGGAAAAATGGCAATAACAATAGCATATTTTTATTAATAGATGATGCACATTAATTAAAAAATTAATTAATTAATTATATTAATTTTCTCCTACTACCTGTAATAATAAAGCTGTGATTGGTAGTTATGGAAATATTAATAAAATACGAATTATTAATAAAGGTTTGTTTAAATTAACTATATGTGTTATAATAATAAATTTTGAATTGTCAAGTGTCTTAATGGAGTCGAATATCATAACTGGTGATCACTCCAAAGTAGAATAACTGCCTCGAAATGGAGTGAAAATCTTCCAATCAGTACAGAAATTGGAACTTCCGAAAGCATTAACCAATGCGATCAACAAGACACTGAGGCCTTTCAATGGAAATTCTACGGAAGAAGCAGGATGCTGGTTTGCAGATATGTGTCGATGGACTCAATGTATGGGAATTTCATTCACGACATTGTTCGACGGCATGTTGACAGAGCAGGCGGATACTCTGTGGCAAATTTCAAAGAAGATAAGCCAAGCAGTGGTTTATGAATATGTTTACGAAGAAGAGCTCAGTGTTAGAAGATCTTGAAGAGGTAAGTAATATTGAACGGAAAGAAAAGGAAAAGTTTTTGAAATGAGAGTCAGAAAAGCGGTGGAAAAGTTAGAGGGACGAAGTAAAGACGAAATCGTGGAAGAGTTATTACGAAAAAGAATACGATCCCAGGTGCTGAAAGAGGGGTTTGTATTCAAACCGTGAATGCGGATCGAAGAATACGGGATGAAGCGAAAATTTATGAAGATAATATGGTAAGAGACGAATCGGTTGATGTGATGACGAGAAAGCAATCTTTTACAGAAGTAATTCAGAAAAGAAATCAATACAAGTGTCCAGTATCTTTTCAGAAATTTTGAAACGGTCAGTTATAGAACAGTTCAATGGGTGAGCGGGGGTAACTGGGGGACGTCAACCGATTATGGTCTCCGAACCGTCACAACAAGTTGTAACACCAATTTAATCAGCATGGTTTCAAGCAAAGAAATTGTACTGCCGAGTAAAGGGACTCCCACAGCCGGAGGAAGAAATATTATCGAAAGGAGATTGTTATTGTTGTGGAAAACATGGACATACCAGAAGAAATTGCCCGTTAAGTGGTGCTTGTTTAATATGTGAAAGAGTGGACTTACCAGTGTCACTTACCGTCAGTGTTACCAGATACGAGAGTTGAATCCGATATGTATCAGAGAAACATATGAAGGAGGTCGGAAAATTCAAAGAGAAAATTTCGAGGAAGATTTAAATGCCAACGGTTCCATTGTGAGCATTTCGTCAGTGGAATCGATATAAATGCGAAAGAAAAACGGAGTGTGGATATGAAGGTCGGCTCGGATGGAAGATGGTGGAGTGAAGTGCAAATCAGAGCTCAAGTGATGTCGATGCTGTGGGACAGTGATGCGGGTGTCTCAGGGATTAGTGAGAATGTATGGAGAAAGATTGGGCGACCAAAAATGGTTCCAGGTGGGATTATTTTGAACGGAGCTTTTTCGAAAGGTCATAGATGTTTAGGTAAAATAATGGTTGTTTTAGAGTGAAAGTCGGAGTCGTAGAAGGTTGAATTGGTGGTGGTCAAGGAGATTATACCAGAGATTATTGGAGGAATTGATGTAATCAAGAAATTTAAACTAAAATTAATTAAAGAAGAATACCATGAAGGAAAAGGCAGAAATTTAAATATGTTGGAGATAATATGGAAGCCCCCAAAAGTGTGTAGAGAGTTGGAAGAAGTTGTGGTTCGATATGAATTCATTAAACATAAATATGATCTAGGATTTACAGAGGCGGTGGTTCACAGAATATTTTTAAACCCAAGAAGGCAATCCTTGCACTTAGCAAAGAAAGTGGAAGATCTGTTCAATCAATTTGAAATCGCGGGTATTATTAGAAAATATAAAAGCGATTGGAATTTACCATTTGTGGTTATTCCAAAGAAGGATGATGGAATCCGGACGTGTCTGGATTTTAGAACGTGAAATGAAGTGGCTAAGAGGGTTTCATTTCCGATGCTGGATAGTCATATGTTATTTGATGCTCTTCCTGGATCACGAGTGTTCTCGAGTATGGACTTAGGTAAAGTTTATCATCAAGTCGCATTGGATCTGGACTCGCATAGAGAAAACAGCGTTTTGTACTAAGAGACAACAATATTGTTTTAACAGGGTTCCATTTGGGTTATCTACCGCTCCAGGAACGTTTCAAAGGTTGATGAGTTTATTGTTTGATGATTTATTGTTTTCAGGGGTGTTTATTTACTTGGATGACGAACTCATTTATTCGAAATCTTGGTCAGAACATGTGAAATTACTGGAGTAAGTAATGAACAGATTAAAAAAAGCGGGGTTAAAGATAAACCCAGAAAAGTGCGAATTTGGAGTTACAGAGATGGTGTTTTTAGGGCACACAATAAATCAAATGGGAATATCGACGAATAAACGAAAAATAGAAGAAATGCAGAATTTTCCGATTCCGAAATGTACTTTCCGAAATTTAAGAGCTTTCCTGGGACTGGCAAATTATTACCGAAAGTTCATTAGGAACTTTGCGCAAATTGTTCCATCATTGTATGATGCAGGAAAATGGGGGATGCAAGGAGATCTTTTGGTCCAAAGAATGTGATAAGAGTTTTAATAAGTTAAAGAGTAAACTATGTGAAGCACCGTAACTGACATTTGTGGACTCATCTAAAGATTTTATTCTAGATATGGATGTATCATTTGATACGATTGGAGCAGTGTTAAGCCAGAAGGAAGGCAACGATGAAAAGTGATAGCATATACATCGAGAACACTATCGACATTCGAAAAAGGATATTGTGTGACAAAGAAAGCGTTGCTGGCATTAGAAGAATTCATGCTGTACATTAAACAATATCTGTACGGTAAGCGGTTTAAAGCAGGAACGAATCATAAGGCTTTGATATATAAGAAAATTTCATCAAAATCAATAACTCCTCAATTTCAGACTTGGCTGGATAACATGGCAGACTTCGATTTAAAGCTGGAATACCGAAAAGGTGAGAATCATGGGAATGCGGATGTAGTGATTATACGAGGATGAATGTTCACAGTGCCAAATTAAGCATGAAGATCCAAAAAGTAAGAAAGCCGAAGTGAAGTATATTAATTCGGTAGCGATTCAATCGACGTTGACTTGGATCAAAGAGGAACAGGACAAATGTGAGTATATTGGAAAATGGAAAAGAATACTAGATGTGAAGGACAGGCTCACTCTCAAAATTTTTGAAACAATTATTTTTTATAAAGAATCTCTAAAATAATGAAATATTTAAAATCAAAAGTTTTTAATCAAATTTTAGTAAAAAAAATAATATACCTTAATTAATTTTAAAAGTTATTTTCGGAAATAATCAAATTTTAATTGTAGAGTAACAACTTATTTTGAAATTAATTGGGAAATAATGGATTTTTAAATAATTGATTTAAAAGAAATCTATAAAGACAATGATGATTATGTTTGTACTAATTTTAAAAGTTATTCTAATAATAAAAATTTGTATATTGTAAATTATTTTTTGTATTTATATTGTATTTAAAATAATTGAAGGTAAAAATGCTTTTAAACTGAAATATTGATAATAAATAAAACGTTAAAATCTTTATTAATTAAAAAAACTTTTCCCAAATAAAAGAAAATAACATTAAACTAATTCTAAAATAATAAAAAATAATTTCGGTTAATTTAGTAAAAATATGACTACAAAATTATGTTGGTTTTAATTTAAATTAAGTTGCATAAAATAGTGGAATGTAAATGTTCAAAAATAAATAGAATAAAAAATTTCAATTTTAAAATAGCTTATCAGTATTTATAATTTCATATTTTTATATAAAAATCTGGTCAAAAAGAAAACGAAGAAAAGTTCCTCGACAAACAATTGTTATTAAAAAATTGTTAACTAAAAATTGTTTGAAAAATTGTTAATTGTGCTATAAATAAAATTTTGGTGTTAATGAGTCTTAATCTCGATCAAGAACCCAACCCTAGAGAAGACTCACGAGGACCCATATCAAGGGTCTGATGATTTAGGACAAGGGAGGAGGGTTTAATTGTAAAAGAAGGATTAGTTGGGCGGTTAGAGGGGAATTATGTTTTACCGTTAGTTCCGAAAAGTATAAGAAAAGAGTTTGTGAAAAGAATTCAGGTTGATTTGTGTCATTTGGGCATAAAAAAAACAAAACGGTAAATAATGCATCATTTTTTGTTCAAGAATTGGCGAAGGAAGAGAAAACAGTAATTGGTGAGTGTGACGAATGTCGTCGTAGGAAGGCATTAACAGATAAAACAAAAGAAAAACTCATTCCAATTACATGTGATGATTTTTTAGAACGATTGGTGATATATATATTACTCTCATTGGAAATAGAAATTCAAATTATCCGTATTTGTTAGTGATAGAAGATCAATTCTCAAAACTAGTGAGTTTGGTGGAAATCAGAACGCAATCTGAATATATTGTAATTCGATGTATTCTAGTTAAAAGGATTTATAGATTTGGTAAACCAAAACGAATTTTAACAGATAATGGAACGTATTTTACAGATACGATGTTCATGGAATTCCGTCAAAAACATGGGATTGAACATCGGTGTAGTCGTACATTCCAGCATCAATCCAATGGACTCGCAGAACGATATATTCGGACAGTGAGAGATATGTTGCTGACAACCAATGGAGAGAAGGTTAAACAGATGTAGTGGGAATGATTCCCAAAATTGAGTTTTTGCTTAATGCGACGGTACAAAGTACAACCGGATTTTCCCCGTTTGAAATTGTTTTTAAACGGAAAATAAATTTTCACGCGACTGGAGGAGTGTCACTGAGGGAAAATGGAGAAGCTATTAAAAAGATGCTGAAAGAAAATGCGGAAAGAGCAGCAAATCTTTTGGAACAGTGGGAGAGAGAGAATAGAACAAATAGAAATTTCGAAGATGGTCAAAAGGTTATGGTAAAGATAGAGCCTCAAAAACAAAAGAAGGATGCGTTCCGATTTGAAGGCCCATTTGAAATTATAAAACATATATCACCTCATCAACTAGAGTTACAGAATTGAGCAGATGGTACACGGGTACGAAGACGGATCGAATGGCTCAAGAAGATATGAAGCTCAAATGTCAGAGGGGGAAGTTATGGAAATATTAATAAAATACAAATTATTAATAAAGGTTTGATTAAATTAACTATTTATGTTATAATAATAAATTTTGAATTTTCAAGTGTCTTAATGGAGTCGAATATGATAACTTTGCTACTTTTCCTTTCGCCTTTTTGGATACGAAATATCAGGTATGAGCAAGAGTTTTCTAGTTCACCAATTCCTTGATAAGTCTTAGAGTCTTTGTATTGAGAAGAAAGAGAAACCGTAATGTACCTGGCTTGTCGTTTTGATTTGATTTAAATTATTTATGGAACACTTATATAACTTAATTCATAATTTTGATCAAAAGAAGCGGAATTTATAATCCACACAAGTCTGTTGTTATTTTCACACAAACCAAATCAAATTCCAGACCTATAAAAGAGTAAATCCATAAAAATCAAATCCTTAATTTGTTAAATCATGCGATTACACTTATTATCGATACATAATTTGTTAAACCGACTGAAAAAAAAAACAGTAAATAAAAGTATTATTCCTTTCTTATAAAGAAGGTAAAACTTGGTTTTGAAACACCGTTTGCAGGACTGAAGTAACTAATGGGTTTATCTCAAGAAGGAAAAGTCATAGTACGTTAAAAGACTTTTATAATATTTATTTTTCGAATCGTTAGACAACAGGGGGTAACATAATTTATGCTTTATGTGTGGAAATATTTCTTTTTACCTTAATTCATCTTCGTTAACAACAGTTTTTGCAATTCAATATTTTAAGTTTTTATCTTATTTTAAATTTTTTACCACGTTTTACATAGCTTGGTTTCTTGTCTGTTTGTCTGGAACAAATCTTGCGATTGATTTTTCGACCACTTTCAGTCATCCAATTGAGCTGATTTTTTTTATACAGGCTTGCTTCCGATGACAATACAATTTGATAAAAAAATTTTGAAAAAATAATTTTTTCTAATTTTTTTTGCAAAAAACCACTTACGGTTATCTACAAATATATACACTGTATTAAATAGCAATCTTTTCGTTTATTTTCATGAATGAAGTTTTATACAGGCTTGCTTCCGGTGACAATACAATGTTTTAAAACATTTACGGCTCTACATAAACCGTATATGCTATAATTAAATAGCTTATGTCTTATACGGGAAAATAATCCGTGTTAATGATGTACGGAAAAAATTAATAAAGTGAACAAATATTGTGAAAATCAAGTGATAATTAAGTGTAGAAGTATTAAAATTAGGTTTAAAAAGTTTTATTTTGGTTTTATTATCATTTCTGTTATTCGAAATCAATCGAACGATTTGAATTTCTAAATAATAACTAAAAATAGTTAAATAATATTATTAATAAAAAAATTTTTTATAAAAACAACCACGTTTTTCAAGCATTACCAATGCACTAAAAAGAGGAAAATAATTTTTTTTCTAGACATGTG
>MQRK01186951.1:24271-39861 GCA_001938485.1 Girardia tigrina | reverse complement strand
TTTTCAAAATCAATATTTAAAATTGCTTAAAAATAAATATTTAATATTTTTGTTTTCTTGACATTTTTAATTCTAAGATATTTTTTATTTTTAAATAAATATTTTACTTTTTTTATGATCTCCACTTACCACATAACTCTTAATTTTTAAAAATATTTAACAAGCAAATTAATATAAAAATATTTTACCCTTTAAATTAAAAAATAATAAACTATTCAGGCGAGATAAAAAATTAAAATTAACCCCTCATAATTTTAGAATTAATTTAATGTTATTTTATTTTATTTGTGAAAAACGTTTTAATTAATAAAAGATTTTAACGTTTTATTTATTATCAAAATTTCAATTCAAAAACATTTTATTACCTAAAATTATTTTAACGGTTTATTCGTTCATTTTTTACATGTTTTAATTAACTTAACAAAAGATATTTATCATTTTAAACTTATTTAAATGTTTTAGCTCAATTTTAATTAAAAATCCTTTAGTACAATTTAAATACAAAAAAATAATTTACAATTTTCAAATTTATTATTATATTATTACGATACATTAACTATTTAGAATTAATAATTTGTCAATTCTTTAATTTGAGAATTTCAAACTTATTTTAAGATTTAAAATTATCTGTTTTTTTTAATTACCTTTCTGGCAATAATATTTCATTAATTTATTTTTCAGAATGACTTTTAAAATTAATGCTAAACATAATTTATCCTTGGCTCTATATATAGTTATTTTAAATCAATTATTGTAAAAATCAATTATTTCACATTTAATTTTATTTTAAGAATTTTTTAACAAATAAAATTGAATTATTTTCGAAAATAACTTTCTTAAATTTAATTAAAGATATGTATAATTGTTCAGAAACACTTTTGATTTTAGATATTTCCTTATTTTAGAAATTCTTTATCAAAATTAATTATTTCAAAAATTTTAAGATTGAACCTATTCCTCACAATATTGACTTGCTCTTTCATAATATATTATCCTAATATTCCACTAGAAAAACAGAAAAATTTAGTCAGATGAGATCATGAGTAAATTGTATGCATATTAATTTATATTTTAGTTTAAAATGTATGATTTTAATATACGTGCTTCTCATTTCTATTTTGACTTGTTTTAGGTTCTATTTGATACCATTAACATGGAAGGAAACATGAAACAACATTTAGACTTTCAAAGGTAAGTAATAATTCTTTTGAAAAGTGAAAATTCGAAGTGGGGATTGAAAAAGTGTCTAGCTGTGTTACCACTTTATTTTCAACAATTATACGGCATTAGTTTAATAATGTTGTTGGTCCTGAAGTAGCTGATACATGCCACAAAGGAACAAATTTTGGATGAAGCACGTACCACAATAAAAGATTTTACTTTCCACTGTTTAGCACGATGCAATGAACAGATTTCAGTCAGATTCGGTCATTTCAGTCTACGAGAAATCGCTCGACATCTCAATTTATCGAAAATATTAGTGTTTGAAATTCTCAAAGAATGTGAATTAAAATCCTGTCGTCGAATCAAATGTATCATTCTCAGTAAGCGCATTCAAAAAACGCGTAAAAAAACAAGTCGCATTCCCTGATCAATTGCTTTGAACCAGAGTATGCTTAGAAAAGACTATAGTTTTTGGACGAAGCAAGATTTTCATTGAAACCGTGCGGCATAACGGAGCTTCGATTTCGTGAAGGATATTATCACAGTCCTGAAGGTAGGATGAAAAAAATTAATTAACCAACAAGTTTATTGTAAAGAGATTTGTCCATAGATGTTCACAAAATATACGGAATATAATGGACGTGGCAGCAGGATGGTATCAGGCATCACGCCACAATAGCTTCAGTTCAATTTCTCCACCAATTCTTCTGATTTCATTGAACCTGGAAGATCGGTCCAAAAAGGTCTAGACTTAAATGTAATGGATTACTGCGATTGGAGCTTGTTATTTACAGTGCTTCAGAATTTTAGACTTGACATAAGCTATATTGATGATTTGAATATGAGCTTGGAACGATATCTCACAAGTTACCATTCAAAATACTACACGAGCTTCTATTTCTAGGTTAAAAACTGCTCTGAAGTTCACAGACAACATTTTGAGCATCCATGTGTGTAATATAACATATGCTTTTATAAAACTTTATAAAAGTTATTCTTAGTAAAAAATAAATAGCTAACACCGAATTTGAAATTAATCAAACTTTAATTCAGTCAATTCATAAAGCACCTCTCAGCAGAATCTATCGACTTATCTATGACCGTTTTGATGTCGCATAATTAAAGTTTGATTAATTTCAAATTCGGTGTTAGCTATTTATTTTTTACTAAGAATAACTTTTATAGTTTTATAAAAGCATATGTTATATTACACACATGGATGCTCAAAATGTTGTCTGTGAACTTCAGAGCAGTTATTAACCTAGAAATAGAAGCTCGTGTAGTATTTTGAATGGTAACTTGTGAGATATCGTTCCAAGCTCATATTCAAATCATCAATATAGCTTATGTCAAGTCTAAAATTCTGAAGCTCTGCAAATAACAAGCTCCAATCGCAGTAATCCATTACATTTAACGATGTTTGAAAACCTAGTGAAAATGCATCAAATTTTGTAGATGAAATTCACTTCGAGCTACTTCCAAATGTTTAAATTATCGACGACGTCTTCTATTGTACCAAACTTAATCAAATATATGCAGCGCTGTTCATAAAATACGTTACTTTATCATATGAACACGACCTTATGCAGAAAGATAATGCCAAAATATAGACCATAAGGTAAACCCAAGAAAAGATGATCATCAGATGATCATTTTTCCCGTTCAATGGCGCATTTTCTTCGTGGCCGCTACTTGAACAATCTTGGTAAGTCGAAAACGGATGTCGGGGTTTTTCGTCTTCTAATATAAGAATTGTTCTGGAATGAGATTGACCAACTTACTGATAGATGGAATCAAGCCATTGATTCAATTGGTGTTTACTTTGATTCTTGAGTGTTTTTTATTTGTAGTAAAATTGTTATTTTTGTAAAAATTCAGAAAATATTTTTTGGTTTATCCTAATATTTATGGTTGTATTATGGATATTGGACTAATAAAATCTGATAACAGTATGTGATCGATAATATTAAAGTAATCATTGTACATAGAGTGTACCAATCAATATTCGCCTGACTTAGATAATCTGAATATTTATTTCACTGAAAAATTTTTAACCACTTTTCTATTGTATTTATTATTTTTTCACTAACTAATAAAAAATCTGAGAGAATAATGTAAAAATATTTAAAGATAACTTATTCTAATTTAATAAATAAATAAATTATTAAATATATTATTATTTATACAATATATATATTAGATAATTTTAAAATATTGCTAAATTATAATTATTTATTTATTTATTTAATTACCAGCATTCGAAAATTTCCTATGCTTAATAAAACATTTTCTTTTTTTTGTTAAAAATCAAGAAATTCAACTTTTTCCAGCGGGTATATATATATAATTTTGTCACTTTGAAAAGTCAAAAAAGATTGCTTAATTAATCAAAGTAAGCTCATTATCCGACAATCATTTTCCTAAAATCGAAAAGAAAATTTTATATTTAATAAAAATCAAGAGTTTTTATAACTAAAATGAATAAGAAATATTTTATATTTATTTAATCAATATAAATATAATACAAAATTCTTTTTATTTATATTTTATTTAAAAAAAATGTTATTTTGATAAAATTCTAAGGGGATTTGAAAACATAAAAAGCACTTAAAAAGAATTATTTTCAAAATAAAATTTACTATTACAAAAGCAAGACTCATCGATGTAACTTAAAGCAAATGTCTTTGGCAGTGTTTTTTATTATTTTCCAATATGTTAAGTTTCCCAAGTGTGACTATGACTTTTTTAATTTATTTTTTGCCATTCTCTGCGGTCAAATAACAAGTTTTCGGAAAATCCTCTTGGGTTATGAATGTTTAAAAAATTAGTATAATTTTATTAATAAAATTAAAATTAGTCAAAAATAAGTTACATGTTTAAATTCAGGCGCAGCAGAATCATATTTTAATCATATTTTAATTTTCTTTCTAAGAAACTTTTCAAGAGCAAATAATGTCTTCGTTGGCTAGTAACTTACTATCTTTTCGAAATACTCTCATCTGATCATATAGTTTAGACAAGTAAATATCGTGCTTTCCTTGAAGATAAGTTTTTAAAAAATCTTGAATAGGAAATATCAACTCATAGTTCCTTGATAAATTTTTACATATCTGAATAATATAAAAAAAATTTCTATTGGTTTTAAATTACAGAACTGCGGGTTGAGAAAGAAATTCATCGGAAAAACCGAGAAGTGTTCAAACTTTAATAAAATCTCAAGATCTTCTAGTTTCTACTTCTCAGTATCCTACATGCCCAACTTATATAGTGATTCTTTTTAAGAATTTTTGATTTTAGATATTGGCTTATCGTATTACTTCGAATTAACGGAGCGGCATTTATTTCAAATGCTGAACCGAAGGTGCGGCGTTAAATTGAAGTAATACTGTATTTTAAATATTCCAAAATTTTAAGAGTGAGTCAGATCCTCACATTAGTAAAATTTTCCTACCAACAAGATCCCTTTTACACTCTTCAAGTGATGTAAAACTTCATAAACCATGTGCAAAAGTGTAAAAACAATAGAAACAATCGATTGGAGAATTTTTCAAGTCAAATGAGTAAAAATTCATTAAAACAGGAAAGGATTAAAATTAAAATCATAGAAAGTATTTTCATGATTTATGTTTTACACAATGATTACGTAAACATTGCTTTGTTATATAAACACAAATATATCATTGTCAGTTTAGTCTGAATATGACGGTTATAATCCGTCGAAATGGATTACAATATATTTGGATGAATGAAATGAAATAAAACATGAAAATTTGTTTAAACATAGGTGAAGTTTTTTTCTACATTATATTTGTGAGGAATGTTTTGAATTGTGTGTTGATATTGTGCATGTTGTATGTTGATTCGGATTGTGCCTCTCCTACACAGATGGATGATTGGTATTTTCTTTGATTCCTACTAATTAAAAATAATTTAATTTTAAAGTAAAAAGATTTAAAATAATTTTTTAATGTATTATTTATTTTTTAATGTATTATTTATTTTTTAATGTAATTTAAAATTTTAATATATTAATTTTTTTAATTATTACGTACTTTTTAAAAAAAAATGTTTAGATTTAATTTCAACCAATTAGATTCTTTATAATTAATAAATTTTATTAACAGATTTTCCTTTATCGAAAATAATTAGTATGAACTCAGAAATAAATTGATCAAGAGAGATGTCAAATAGTGAATGCGCTTGTGGTATTAATACATGTTGTAAAACTCATATTGATGTTGTTAATAATATTTAACTGAATTTCACATTGAGTACCGCAATTTACAATTCGATTTTAATAAGTAAAAATTTTTTTTATTTTGTTTCTTAATCAATATTTATAACTAAAAATTAAATCAACAGAAGGGATCATAAATTTATACTAATTAATCAAAATAAATTATTAAAAGGGTAGAGAAAATACAAGAGAATATTATAAAATTAAATATTGTGAGTTAATAATATATTTTTTTAATTAAAGATTTTATATATTGAGACAGTTTTACTTTGCCATTTTGAATAGTAAATAAGCGGTTTAATTTCTTGTAAATGTGGTTCACTGAACTGACGATCGTAATTGGAATCAAAACCTTTTCTAGAACAGAAAACTCATCTTTTGATTAATATTCTACTCTTACAGCAGCCAGTGGTCAAAAAGCTTACTCGATCAATTCGATCCAGAATAAACACAAACCTGGTATAATTACTGATTATGGCCTAAGAGAAAATTGTAACATGCCATATGATTATATTTTAAAAAAATAATGACAAATTTGCGTAATTGCTGAATTCACGAAATTGGCAAAAATTTTGTCTGTCTCGTGAAATTGTTATTTTATAATAAGTTAAAATCAAATATATTCGTAAATTTTGTAAATATTTTAATTTTAATAACAAAGTAATTTTAATTTTAATATTTTAATAACAAAGAATTAAGGTTTGCTGAAATTCCCATTATAATATTAATTTGTAATGATTTTTTAGTAATGGAAGAACGTGTTTGGAATAAAGAATTTGAAGAATATGTAATCCAAACTATTAAGAACACCAATATGGCTTTCCACACATTTATTTTCATCACATTTGAATTGTCTTTGGGACAATCCTCAGCCAAGCTTTAATAATTTGACATCTCGCTAAATAGATAGATTTTTGTTAATGTCTTTGTGAAGGAAGGTTCCTTCTTAAAATTTGTGAAATAATTAATTTTTATAAATAATCTCTAAAATAAGGAAATATTTAAAATCTAAAGTTTTCTAAACAATTATAACTAAAAAAATAAGTTTAATATGATAAATATCTTTTGTAAAGTTAATTACACTAATTCAACTTGTATTTTAAATTCGTAAATTGTATTTCAAATAATAACAATTGTATTTTAAATTCGTAAATCGTACTTCAAAAATGTAGACATGTAAAACAAATGAAACGAATAAATAGCTTATCAGTATTTATAATTCCATATTTTTATGTATAAGGAATCTGGTCAAAAGAAAACGAAAGTTCCTCAGAAAAATTGTTTAAATAATTGTTATTTGTGTTATTAGATAAAATTTTGGTGTTAATGAATCTTAATCTTGATCAAGAACCCAACAGTCTTGTTAAAGAACAATTATTCGAACAAATTTTCGTCTTTAATTATTTTCAGATTTTGTTTTAAAACTTTTACTTTTATAATTTTGTTAATTTTGTTAATTTTAAAATTAATTTAATTTTAAAAATGATTCTATTTAAAGAAAAATATTTATTTAATTAATTTAAAAATAAGTTAAAAATCATTTACTTTATCAAAATTTTTAATATTTAAAATTTAACACGATTTAATATTTAAAAATCTTTAAAATATCTTATGTTGTAAATTAAAATGAAAACTATGCTCGAATGAATATTGATTGCCAACATCCAAAATACCAATTTTCAATCTGGGTGAAAGAAACGATTTGCAAAATACTAAACTCAACATACAAATTTCGATATACCAAATTTAAAATATTCCTCACACAAACATTAAAAGCTGGTAATAGGAAGAAAAGGTAGCTAAAATTCAGTTCTATTATTTTAAGAATATGTTTGGTTTTTTTCTTCTCTGTATAATTTCTGTTTCTTTTATAATCTGTTTTTTATTATAAACCAAACACATTATTCTAATATTCTAACACAGGCAAATGGTTCGTATCGTACCCGGTTAGGTTCATCTGACCCAATGATTTACCAGTGAACAAAATCAAATACCTTCCGGGTTCCTCGTAAACTTTTTTTATAAATATTCATCTATCTCCTGTCTTGAGGAACAAATGTCTATTGAAATCATGTTGCTTTATATTCTGTTGATTTCTTAAATTTCTACTGAATAATCTTTAAATATTTAAAGAATATAAATAAACTTAAAAACATAAATGTTCATCAATTATCCTACATTAATATTAAAGGTTTAACAATGACAAAAAAATGTTGAAGTTGATGGAGGTTTGATTATTAGACTTTCTCATCGACGGTGACATTTAAAGTGCTCTATAGAGAACGATTTCTTTCGACTATCAGGTCATCAATATACTTCGCAGGCATTATGAGCACCCGCCGTTAACTACCAATTGATTGGCTGTCTTCAATTCTCTTTTAAGATCTTTTTCTTATTCACTGCCAGATCGTTAACAATCACGGCAGGCACTATGAGCACCTGCCGGTAACTATCAACTGATCAGCTGTCTTCAGTTCACTTTAGCATGTGTCCAAATAATATCTTTACTACATCAACCTCAAAAAAAATTAAAATTAAAAAGTCACAAAAACAGAAGATTGAAAAATTTATTAATTTGTAATCAACAACTAGACAAAAAACTTTCTAAACACATAACAGATTCAAACGAATTTATAGTAATTCGTTTTTCCGAAATTTTCACATAAATTTCGAAATCCCTAGACTTTGTGTCAACAGTTTCGGCAGGCACTATAAGCCTCTGTCGTTATCTATCGACAACAAAGTCCAATATAAATCAAGTAAGTTTTTGTTTAAATCAAATAAAAATAACAAAATTTTCATTTAAATGAACAAAGATCAAAGGTCAGATAGATCAAGCAAGTTTTCTAATAACATAGATAAAAATTGTTTTTTAATTTCAAGATTGCGAACAGTATTTGTAACGTCAATATCAGAAGTCATTTTACTCAAATTATATCTTTATTATAAAACAACATTCAAACAAATTTTCCAACTATTTCCTTAATTAATAATTAATCCGCTGATCTTTATTTACAAATAATTTTTCATCCATCAAATCAAAAATAACATTCAACTTTTAAATTTTTAAATGAAAATATTTATCAATATGATTTTATTTCAGATCAAAGTCTAAAATCAATTAGGGTTAGTTTTAATTAATTAATATTATATTTATTTAATAATCATTTTATTTTATTTCAGATCCCGAGAAATTTTTCATCAGACTCAGTACCCCTTAATAAATTGGCTGGTGTCGATTTTGGAAATTTCTCGATCCCAACAAATGCATATAAAGTAGTAACTTTTGCTGGTATTTTTAAAGTTTCTCCCAAAGATGGAAGTATTATGGAAACTGAATATTTTTTACTAATCGATAACATTCACTACGCTGGTGGACGTAAAGGTGGGCAGAAAAAATATCTGAACAGTATGCAAATATATCGATGACTGTAATTAATAAATACAATAATATTAAGAACACTAAATGGATTGTTAATACATTTATTTGTATCACAAAATGCATCGCAACTAGGACAATTCTCCCTTAAACTTTCATAGCTAGACATCGTTTTTGATTGATAATTTTAATTCTATTTCTAAACTTCTTATTATTTAAACAAATTTAAATTGCAATTTATTTACAATTTGATTTCAAAATAATTTAGAATATAAATTACAAAAAAATAATTTTAATTATTTTAAATATATTATTTATGATATATTTATTTAATTTTAAAGATGGTTATTTAAATTTAAAAATTGAATAAATACTTCGACTTTGTAAAATATTTAACATATCAATCTTTCATCTAGGTGTGAGAAACACAATCGTAAAACAACATACAATAAACACCATTCAAAATATTCCTCACAGTGCAATGTGAAAGGTGTACGGAGAAAACCAAATCATTATTCGGATATTTACTTCATCAAGTTTAACATTTTAGTAATAATAGCATCAAAAATATTTTATTCAATGACAATTGTAAATATTGATCTATAATATTTAGACAAAGAATCAAAAAATAGAAATAAAATTCAAATTTTATTGTCGCAATATATTTAGGTGGATTTTCCACAATCTTCAGGCTGAATGAACAACAATTTCGCTGTCTTATATATAGTAAATTGATGATTATGCAAACATCTTGTGTAATAACTAATTAAATATTTTCAACAAATTGGAAGAGAGACTTGTTTGGACATTAATGGACGGATTAAGTGATTTAATCAATAATGCCTCACAAGTAACTCTCTTCCAATAATTTTTAAAATTACTGCACAATATTTTAAAATTAGTTGTTTTCAAATAGTAAAAATTTGAATTTAAAAATCTTTTCTAAATCTTACAAAATTCAAAGTGTGTTCAGCAATAAATCTCGTACTCCTTTGAGTTTATGTTCCAATCTGGTTTATCAATTTTCTAAATAACAAATTGGAAGAGAGACTTGTTGAAAATATTTAATTAGTTATTACGCAAGATGTTTACATAATCATCAATTTGCTATATATAAGACAGCGAGATTGTTGTTAATTCAGTCTGAAGATGGTGGAAAATCCACCGAAATATATTGCGACAATAAAATTGGATTTTAATGGCGTTCTTGATTATAAAATTTTGCTATTATTTTTTAAATTTCATATTAAGAAATAAAATTGTTAATCAGTTTCAAATATTTTGTTCTATTAATTATTATTTAAATAAAAATTTATTTTTATTAAAAAATTCAAAAAAATGAGTTCAACATTTACTTTAAATAAAAATAAAATTGTAATATCAAAAATTGTGCCACTTGCCGAGACGAAAACGACTCGAGACAAATCGAAATTCAATCTGCAAATATTTTACTTGGGGAATTATTTTAAATGCTATTTATTTGTAATAAATATTAAACAAATAATCAAAAATAAATATCATTTTCGCTGATGTACAAAAAGCCGCAAATTTCAGACATTATTAATAATTGAAAGATAATGTCGCAAACTTTTATACAACACTTTTACAAAGCTTTAAAATGAACATTTGAAGGAACACAAGTGGCAAAATATTAATTATATTTGAGTGGAAAGGTTTCATCATCCCACTATTCTTCTGAACACAAATATCTATCAATTTTACATTTTGTTTACAATATTAATAAAGTGATCTTCAATTAAATATTTAATTTCTCTGTAAAAAGGATTGAGTACCCAAAGGGAAGATATCAGGTGTTGGAATAAATTCCTAGCGTTTTTACAGAGGCAAAGAACGATTTATCTATGCTAAAGATTTATTTATTATAAGTTTAAATCTAAAAATAAATTACTTAAAATATTGTCCATCACTAACTTGTTTTAAGTTTCGATGTATAAACATAGAAGAAAGTCAACTTGAAATACATATAAAGTAGTATAGTGGAACAGGTCAAAAACCCACGCGGAAGAATAGCCCTTAACATTAGGGTTAGGGTTAAGGTTTAAGTTATGATAATGGTTAGGGGTTAGGGCTTGGGTTAATGTTAGGGTTAGTGTTTGGGTTTGGATAAGGGTTAGGATAAGGATTAGGGTTAAAGTCAGGGTTTAATGTTTAGGTTAGGGTTATGTTTAGGTTATGTTTTAGGATTAGGGTTATATTGTGCAAGAATACTGCACTCAAATGTTAGCCGGTCATCTGTTACAAAATCCGAGAAAAAAGTACACAGATTCAAATTCTTTGTTTTGGGGGTTTTTGTCTGTGGGATTTTTTTTGCAGACCTATAGTATAGACATATTTTTAAGTTTCGCGATATAAACATAGAAGTAAGTCAACTTTTTTCAAGCTTTCAGTTAGGTGCTAAGGATACACCGAAAAAACGCTTCGTCCCTAGAGAAAGGATACAAATATATCTAATTTTGACATTTATCGTCAGAAGTAAATTTCTTCACCTAAAACCTGTGAGCCTTCGACCGGAAAAGGTGACAATCTGAAAGAGAATATATAAGGAGAACATTACAGGTGAGTTATGACTTCTCATTTTAGTGTTTGCAGATACATTTACATCAATTGTAGTCGGTAACGATCTTCAGTGATGGTTTCATTTGGATTTCGTAATTTGTAGAAAACCACAACCCGTCGATCAATGATTCAACTTTGTACATTGTCATGGGTAAAATTATTTTTTTATATTCATCAAAACCTGGACGCAAAAGACATTTTCATGGATAACAAATCTTTGTTACAATCATAATAATTTTCTAATGGAAATTTTGAAATCATCTTTCGTTCAAATTCATTAAATATCATTTGAAACTAAAATATATTTATGTCTAGTAATAACGAAAAGCAACTCGTTACATCGTTCTATCCGAGGAAGGTTACATGCAAAAGAAAACTGAAATGCTGAATTCAGTGACTCCGTGGACTGTCTTTGAACTCTCCCTTTGAACTCTCTTTGAAAAAGTATGTCTATTCTATTTTATATGTATTTCAAGTTGACTTTCTTCAACGTTTATATATCGAAACTTAAAACAAGTAAGTTCAAAAAGGATGTACTATGTAATAAAATATAAATATTTTCTGTCTCTGTTTCACGGTCACATATCTTTAGATCGACCAGTGTCAAATAGCTTCAAAAAAGTGTCAAAGAAGATCAATTTTAAAGCTTCTAATTCCGTGGAAACAAGTTTCATTTCTTTTTAAATTTTTCATAATATATTTACATATTATTGCGTTTAATGATAAATACATTATACATTAGAATAATTACTAATATATTGATAAATATTAATAAAATATCATCATTGTTTAACCATTGTTTCCGAAAACTTTTACTGCTAATTGCTTATGTTATTATCGTTCTGATATAATTTTTTGGATGTGTTTCATCTGCAACTAATAATTTTATCATTTCAGAAAACAATTTAATTATATATAAGCGTCTTGTTTATTTATATTCGTATAAAACTAAGATAAACTAATTAACATCTGTCTGGTAGGGTCTCAGGAGATCCATGAATTATCTTCGTTCCTGTTTCTAATTTGGACTTGTTCACTATTTTGGAATTATCTCATATTTAAATATATTAATTTCCAAAATATAGATATTTTGAATGTATTTATTTTATTTCAGAATAAATAAAATAGAGAAGAAATCACAAAGTATTTAAAAGATCTTTCAAGAAGACATAAGCTTGACATATACTTAAATCATGTCAAAACCATTGAAGATGAATAATATGTGCGGGGCGTACAATAAGTACCCGATATAAGGTACAAAAATGTAATAGCAAATTTTAGCTTTTTTGCGTGATTAAATAAATTAATATATAGTAGATATTGTCTATATGCAAGTCGCTTGGTGCCGCAAAAAAAACTTGCATATAGATGAACTTGCATATAGGTAAATCTTTACAGTAGATATTGCTTATATGCAGTACCTATTGTAGGTTTTAATTTCAGTTATTGTTTTATTTTATCAAAAGCATTATAATTTTTATTGTGACATTTTCAATTTTCATCAATGTTATGATTTCAGACGTCGAATATTGCACCGTCATCAAGTTCTTTGTGTTGCAGAAGTTGACATGCTGTTAAATTTTCGATCTGGGATACATTTGTTGTGATCATAAAGGTGTTATTTACATGGATTTCGGGGATAAAGGTATCACCATCAACGCAGCCAAATTGTAGAAACCTCCAGAACGATTAGGCGGAAGTAAAAGAACATGCCACTATGGTTTCTCCCCTACAATGCGCCAGTGCACACAACTGGCATTTCTCAGATGCTGGACTAGTGCTCATGCATCATCCATGTACAGCCCAGATTTGACACTGAGAGATTTGTTCCTTTATGTATTACTGCTGGCATTACCATTCTACTATCTACCCAAACAGAAATTATTGATGTAACTTGAAATATCTAAATGCAGTTAATTTCGTGACGTATGTCGAGTAAGTCAACAGTGTTTTCTACCATTCTCAAAAATTATTGATCAAAACTATTTGAATATTTAAATGCATAATAATTACGCTCTTTCAAATATTTCATGTACCTACCAGCGCATATAATCAATTAAGTGTCTGATGAGGTGGTTTAAGTGGTTAAAATGGCGGTGCTGTTTCTTTGCAAGACATTTCTTAATATGAATACGGTATTACAATTTCTAGTGACTTTTAACTAAATATTTATTTCTTTTTAAGATAATTGTCATGTTATAAAGAAATCCTAGAGTAACTTTCATCTTTTGTATTCTAAGATCTATGATCTCATGATCTAAAACTTGTTCCATAGTAATCGAGTTGAGTTGCTTGTTAAGTCCGTCTTGTATAAGTTCATGACGTATGTTAGAAATAGTAGCTTAAAAATTAATTATAGTTATAAGTTATAAAATAATGAGTTATTATAACTTTACGTATTGAGTTATTATGCAGTGCGTTTTGGTCAGGATACACGCCTCTGTTTTCGTTTTTTTCAGAGCCTCATTTATTTAAGTATTTTCTCGTCGTTTAGTCCTCGCACATTCCAGGTTCGCACCTTTAATCCTCCACGTTTGGTCCCTGTGTCGCCGGAACCGATCGGGAGCTTAAAGATTTCGGGTCTTTCCAGACCCCTTGTTTGGTTTTTGAAATAGTTCTACATATCCACAAACAGGATTGCTAGCCTTGTAAGTTTCGTCAACACATTCGCATAGAAATGGACTTTAACCCATCTAGTTTCCCAGGATCCACCACAGGGAGGAGGGTAACACAGATCCCAGAGGGTTGCAAGGTAAGGCAATTGTCACCCCTGGACAAAAAAATATTTCACCAAGAAATTAGAAAATTATAATGGGAAGCTAAAAGGATATTTGCTGCTAAAGTCTAAAAAAATATTTTGGATAAATAGGCTGAGAAAAATTACATTCCGAAAATTATATTTCAAAAATAGATTAATAATCAAATAAATGAATAACAAGGAAATAAAGATTATTTATATAAAGATTTTTGCTTCGTGATGACCGAAAAAATAAATGCTGTACAAAAACTTATTTAGGAACAATATTTTCTGGCAAATGCTTTTAAAAAAACATGAATGTTCTGATTAACACTATCAATTTGAAAATTTTCTTTCTAATGTTGTTAATTGTGTATATTGCTGTTTATTAATATGATTAATGCATTTTTAATTTCAACTTTGATGAGAACGAAACTGAATAAATAAATAAATTGCTATTTTCAAAAAATTCTACATGCAGAAATTTTTAATTTAGCCCTACTTCCTGGAAAAAATCCCATGTTTGCCTATTATCTATATATGTATATATATATATATATATATTGCTTCTTAAAGATTGAGACTAATTATTTCATTTATAAATATGATAAAGTAAAGACAAGATTGATTTTCCAAATAAATAATGAAAGAAATATTTTATTTAACTATAAATTGATAAAATATTAATTTTTTAAAAATTATAACAAATATTTCAGCAAACTGAATCTGAAAGACTGTCAAAATATTTGCTTGTATGGATATTAAGACAGAAACAGTTATCAAATTTTAATGAAAACATTTCAAACGAAATTAAAATTGAATTTCTTTTAAATGTTAAAATCTTTTTTAATTATAATTTACACAGATTAAAATTTCAATGATTGAAATAATAAATAATAAAATATTTATCTTAAATTTTATTTGTTGTAAAAGTATAAGAATGTCTAAATTTTAGTAAAGATTGTTCAAGATCCTATGGAATCAATGATTATGATCCTTCCAGCATCAAAGTTTATTTTAGATTACTATCAGCCGGAATTATTCGATTTACAGCCACCAACGTAAATGAAAAATCTTTGCACGTGGGTATGTGTCTACCTTAATTTTTGGAAAACCGCGAAAGCTAGTACATGATGCGGATAAAAAGCTTTTAGACTCGTTTGGTGGAAGGCTTTGATCGTCTACCGCATTGTGAAATCCCGATCGGAGCGGCCGTTTTCGCCCGCACAACCACCAACACGAGGATCGAACTCGAATCTTCAAATTCCGTCAAAACGGGAAACTCGTAAGCAAGTTTGACAGTGTTTTCGGCTGATATCGTCCGTCTCCACGAATCCTCATCGTCCCACTCACAATCCGGCAAGATCATCATCAAAGTCTCATCGATTCCAATCTGGAAATGCAGCGCAATCAATTTATCGATCTTCCTTCTTCCCCGACCACCGATCGATGACGACGACGACAACAAATACTCGAACGATCGGCGATAATTGCCG
>MQRK01186951.1:8237-19260 GCA_001938485.1 Girardia tigrina | reverse complement strand
TTCATTCATGAAAATAAACGAAAAGATTGCTATTTAATACAGTGTATAAATTTGTAGATAATCGTAAGTGGTTTTTTGCAAAAAAAATTAGAAAAAATTATTTTTTTTCAAAATTTCTTATATCACATTGTATTGTCATCGGAAGCAAGCCTGTAGAAAACTTCATTCATGAAAATAAACGAAAAGATTGCTATTTAATACAGTGTATAAATTTGTAGATAATCGTAAATTGTTTTTTGCAAAAAAAATTAAAAAAAATTATTTTTTTTCAAAATTTTTTTTATAATATTGTATTGTCATCGGAAGCAAGCCTGTATAAAAAAATTCAGCTCAATTGGATAACTGAAAGTGGTCGAAAAATCAATCGCAAGATTTGTTCCAGACAAACAGACAAACAGACAAACAGACAAGAAAGCAAGCTAATAAAAACGTGGTAAAAAAGAGCTGTTTTTCATTAAATGTTTTACAAAAGAATCCAGTTCAAGCATTAACATTTAACATTTTAGGCACTTAACGTGGAGTTGATGAACTTGATAATAGAATTTCAAAAATGACTAAAATAAAAAATAACTAAATAAAATATTAGAAGGGTTTTATAAATTTAAATTTATTATTTCTATAAAGGGATAAAGAATTAAAATTAAACTATACTTCCTCCTTCAAGAAATAAGTGTCAGATTACTTTTAAAGTATGGTTTTTTATAATATAGTATATAATATTTATGTAAATTTTTCAAAAATAATGTCGATTTAGTTTTAAAAGCATAAATATCATTTATAAAAGAAATTTTTATTTGAAAAGACACTAAATTTTGGTTCTATAATCATCGTAGAAATTATGAATTTTACATCTGCTTATATAGACATACTGTAGTGGTGTAATCGATGAATAATTATGTTATCTAAACTGGCGCAATAAGGTTGATAAGAATAACCTTTCAGGGATATATAAATAACTGTACCAATTCTTCGATTGTGGAAATTTTTTTGTATTTATATTATTGAGAAATTTACTGTGTATGCTGTCAAACCATTCCAGAATGGGTACTAATTTATCATTTTCGTTTTTTATTATGTCCAGTTAATTTTTGCAGAATCTAAGATCAACTAAAAGAACTTTCTTGATATTATACTGTGGTCTGGTCCAATGCTCACATTAGCTGAGGGCCGAACCACTCGATTTCATGAAGCTTTGTCGGATACAGAAAGTACTGGAACTCATCTTACTTGTTGCACGAAGTCATCGTACCGTCGTGTCCGATGATGGAGTCTCTATCCAAGAAGGCGGCCGGATCGGTGGTCGTCAAAGGCCTCAGCCCGTTGGGGACTCCCCGGACTTGTTCAGAGAATTTAACCGACAAATATCGGTTTGAAATCGCCTGTGTGGCCTCACGCAAAACCAATTGTGTAGAAACCTCGAGAATCTCCCTGTGATCTCTTTGCTACTATTAAGAAATGGCGAATAATTGACATGCTCTGTAGAATTTCTACCGATGTCATGGGGTCAAGAGAAGTAAATCACTTGAGTAAAGTAAATTACTGCATCGGAGCTTTATTAACTGCTTGAAATTCCTGTTCCCATCTTCATATCCACGAATAGCGATGCTTGACGCGCAAGAAACAGAAGTGAGGAAAACATCTGCATTAAGCATTCTGTGGCCTTCTTTCTTTCAGCTTCATTTTGAAGATTCAATTGGTTGAGAACATTGCTGCCTTTCAAGAGATTCGAGAACTTGTAGGCAGACTGACACAAGAATATAAATCACAAGAACATAAAATTGATAAACTCTTTAAAAATTACACATTTTGTTTTTATAACCAAAGTCACAATTTTTTACAACATCAACAAAGCCAAATTAAATCGTTTAAACAAAAAAGCAATTTTCGTTTTACATAATAATAATTTTTAATAAAATACAGTTTTACATATAATAATAATAATTTCACAAAATCTTTCCTTTAAAATCACAATTTATATATATATATATATATATATATATATATATGTTTTCCCCACAAGACCCCCCCCAAGGGGAGGCCGTTACCATGGCAACGGTCGCGGTTAACTTAGCAACGGTTCCGGTTCACTTGGCGACGGTAACCAAGGTCATTGTCACCATAGCAACGGTAACCAAGGGACGTTTTTCATTGGCAACGGATACAGTGATTCAAGGCGGTTGTAACCATGGTAACGGTTTTCGTGTCCATAGCAACCATGACCCCATCACTAAGGACCGTAGAAAAAAGTGCTAATCGATCACTGCACAGTGCCCAGAGGTGCTAATCGATAGTGCACATTGTGCTGCACATTTCTAATGTGCCAGTACAGTGCTTTTCAAGTTGCATATGTGCAAAAGTGCAAAAATTGATACATAAAATTTTTTAAAAGTACAAGTGTCAAAAATCGATATAATGTGTTTGATGCACATTTTGATTCTCTATGTGAATGTGCAATTAGAATTTTCATATATTGATTATTTTTCTTTCCACTGCTTGCTCTACAATAAAACATTCAATGGGAACTGTTGGAGGTATTGGATTGACCAGATTATCACTGGAAAGTACAGATCGTAGTGCGGATTCGTGGTTAGGGTAGACTATATTCCTCTTGGTTTTAGCAGTAAGCCCAGTGATATCTACACGGCAAAAATAACAGTCTGTTAAATGGTCATTAGGCTCCCTCCATATCATAGGAATGACAAAAGCCAATCCCTCAGACCAGTAAAATAATTGTAGCAAATAACATGAGGTGCACACTGTTTATCTTAATCTCCAAGTTGATATTCAAAGTTAAGCTGGTAGATCTTCTTCATTTCATTCTAGATGATTCGTTGATGAGATTTGGGTGTGAATTAACAATATACATAGAATTTGTGGGGATTATTCTTGCACTGCTTCGACATTCAAACTCCTAGACAGAAACACACAGGATAGGCATTACATATAAAACAGTGCAACAATAATAATGATACAGTTAAACAATAACTATGCTATTTATTGTAAATTCAATTTAGGAAATAGCTAGTGTGAATTTAAAAGATTAAAATAAAGTGCCTGTGGTAAAATAAATAAGAATCGTGTAAACTACACTATACGTTTTAAATTTTTTAACCCAAAAAATACTTTTATTTCTTCAAAAATTAGGAAAAACATGCTAAAAATCATCATATATTTCTATAATATACTGAAAAGATTACAGGAGCCATGTACATACAGGGCATTAGCTTACTCAATACCTGCACCTCTTCACAAAAACAAGATCTGATAGAAAAAACTGACTTCATTTTCGAAATCAGCACATAAAACTTATTATAGGCAACCCCAAATAGTCTCTGATGATTTTTGAGTGTCGCCCTGTTTAATTGAGAATCATGTGTTCATATTTATGTACGAGGATTTGTGAAACATTTTGAGAGAAAATAAAGAGACTTACCCTTTCTTGTTTGAGACTGTCCTTGATTTAGTTGTTCGCTTTTTTTATCAATCCGATTGATATTTAATAAAAGTTAACTTATCCCAAAAGTAATGTCAAATAATGCTCGCCAAAGATGGAAACAAATAGCATCGAGCTTACATTCTTACAAGAATCGATTATCAAAAATAGTAATGTACTAGCATACGAAAATTTATATAATTGAACTTATTCGATAGATATGATATTTAACGAGCTGAACTAGTCCATCGGAGATTTGATCTGATTCAATAACACATGAAATACGCGACTTTCGTTCTTGCCAAAGTTTGTCCTAGATAGGAGAGCTGATAAAAGTACATGCAGACCTATTCATGAGCTAAGAGGGGAATGACTGGTTTTTTCGCGCTAGCAGCGCGACTTAATCTCTGTCCAGATTGGTTGTTGTTAACTAACGTTATAAGGGGTTAGTTTAAATTTAAGTTTCGCCAAAATAGTTTATTATTTTTTAATTTGAAAAGTTAAAAGAAATAAATTAAAAAATTAAAATGTAGAGTAAAAAATATGATAAAATAAATACTTATTTAAAATATGCTTACAGTAATAACAATTGATATATTTTAAAAAATTTATGAAATAAGTTTAAATAAATTTTAAAATTACTATCAAAATTACTAACTACTACTACTAATTTTAAAATTACTAACGGATTAATATTTTAAGAAATATTTTTTTAATAAAAGGGTTTATTGTAAATTTTAAATTAATTAGTTTTTATGATAAAGTTTCGTAAAATGTTTGAATTAATTTAAAATCGTAAATTTTCAAAATTTAATAGAAAAAATTTGATGAATTAATTTTGTGCGAAATAATTGAATTATTAAGAAATTTGTTTAAATATGTGAATTGTTGATATTAATAAATTTTGTGGTGTTAAATTATGATTTCGGAATTTGATAATACTGAAAGTGGCATAAACGCTACTTACAAACGTAAATTCTAAAAGTGATTCAAAATTGAAACTAACCGTCAAAGGAAACACTTTTAATCAATTCAAAAGTAGAATCATGGGCCCAGCACCGAACTTTCGAAGAAATACCAATCATTATTATTTCACGACCATATAAATAAGTGATAAAATTTTGATTTAAATATTAACAACATTATTAATAACATGAATACATTTATAAATAACAAAACAATAATTGTAATTAGACAATTCTTAATAGCACTTTCAGGATAAGTCATCGGTGTTATTTAAAATATTACAAAATATTATAAATCAATTTTAAAAAGAATTTTATTTTAAAATTACTAAAGATTTACCTTTATTAATTATTTAAAATTAAAAAAAAATATTAAAATATTTACATAAAAATAAGTCAATTATAATTAAAAAGCACTCTAAAAAACATTCAACACCAAGACACAAAACATACAACGCTCACAAAAAAATTCCTCGCTGAAAATTAAAGGTAATATTTAAAAAGGTTTATATTATAATTTTTAAATATTTATATTATTATATTATAAATTATAAATAAATAAATCTACCCCGGAGGTGGTGGTCCATATCTGAATAAAAAAAACAAAAATTATGTATACATATTTAAATTTTGAAATAATAAAATTAAATTGTTCATTAAAGTTATTATTATTATTAATTGAGAATATTAATAACAAACGTACCCAGGTGGTGGTGGTCCATACCTAAA
This sequence comes from Girardia tigrina, assembly GCA_001938485.1. Taxonomy (NCBI): domain Eukaryota; kingdom Metazoa; phylum Platyhelminthes; order Tricladida; family Dugesiidae; genus Girardia; species Girardia tigrina. The sequence goes on along the minus strand of MQRK01186951.1, from coordinate 14,133 downwards.
AAATTTTAAAAATAAAAAAAAATCATCGTAAATTTTATTAATAAAATAAAACAATAGCAATTTTTAAAAACCTAAAAAACAACACCATTTTGAAGTATATGTTATGATCATCAAATCACTGATTATAAGCTGTTTTACTGCTTAAATATGTGAAATTAATGGTTATGTAATCTCTAAAGTAAATACTGCTGAGGAGAGAAAAATTTATAAATCTAACTGCAGTATAAATAATTTCAAAATCTTGTGTAACTTGTATGAATAACTGCTTAATGATGGGGTTGATATTACGTACGTTTGATGATATTGTGTATGTTGATGTAACTGTGTGATGCATGAGTATGTAGGCCTCCCATCTCTTTAGAGGGTCCACCCAACTAAAGAATCTAGCAGCCCCCCGATAAGCCTCTTACGGGGTCGTCAGCCTTCCACTTATGAGTTCTCTTCGGTCCCCCAGTGAGAAACGACCAACCATGGTCGGATGTTCCATGGTTTAACATGCCTTTGACCGATCCCGTGGACTTGGAGCAGCCAGCGAAGGGACATCTGAAGTTTCCTTTTGACGTTTGGTCTGTTAGACGGAAACTCAGTACTTCTGAGGAGATCGCTTCTTGGGGAACAGTTGATGTGCTCGCATCGATGGTTGGTACCTGAAATGTGCTGGTACTTGTTGGTAAGTCTTCATTTTCTCTGATGTTGCGTTTCTTTCTGCGGTTTGCGACGTTTCTGTTGAGTCTTGGTAACTGTTTCTTCTGGAATGTTTGCTGATGAATGATAATTCCGATAATGCCTTATTAACCACCCCTGAATGGAGTAGCTTTTTGAGCAATATTGGCACTGATATGCTTTCTTTTCTGCGTCCGGAATACTTTTCTGGTGATCCTCACGAATATGACGATTCAGTCCTTTTTGCTCTGCAAATCTTTTGTTACAGTTCTCGAGATGGCAACGAACTGTATTCATCCTTGGATTGATTAGCTTTGGCAAGTCTGTGGTCTTCTTTCCTGCTGTGTTCGCATTGTGAATTAGATAATGTAGTCTGTCTCGCCTTCGGAGTTGAGCACCAATCTGCAGCAGAGTAATAACACTGTCGAGACTGGCTGTTTCTCCGAACAGCCATTTCACATCGACTCGTAGGCATTCCTATAGTTTTGCTTTTTCCGTCCTCCGATCTTTGAGTTGCTCTCTATTGTACCAGAGAGTATTCTTTGTACGCATTCCTGACCTCCAGTTGCCAGAGGAACGTGGAACAGGAGCGGTCTTCTGGTAACGATGTCCATTGGGTGACTAAGTCAAATACTAATTGTCTCCACCCTGACTTTCTCTCTTTTGTCGATGTCTAGTGCTGTTCTCGTGCACATATTGTGTAATGCTTCTAATTTCTTTATCAGAGCTTCGTTAGTTAGCCAGTTTTTTAACCATAGTACACCGTGAGGCCGATCGAATACTATGTTGAATAGAATGGGACCGAGTACACAGCCCTGTCTGACACCCTTCTTCATTATGAATTTGTTCTCTCGAATAGAACCTTCGAAGTTGTCATGGAATTGTCTGATGATTTCTACAATTCTTCTTGTACACGACTTGTACCTCTGTTACTGCGGAATCCAAATTGCCAATCACTTATGCAATTTTCTAGTATCGGAAGAATTCTATTTACGATAACTCTTGCTAGGATCTTTCCACCCACCTCTAGTAGAAATATTCCTCGATAATTGTTCAGCTTTTGTCTGGATCCTTTTTACCTTTATACAGAATTATGACTCTTCGCTCCATGTTACAGGAAATGCTTCTGAGCCTGTCCATATATTACTAAAACAATCACAAACTTTCCTACATAATTCTGTATCACCCCATTTGTATAATTCTGGAATAATTCCATCAGTACCCGCTGTTGTACCATTGTTGAGTTGATTAATGACCTTTCCAATTTCCTCTATATTTGGCGGAACATTCAAGTGATCTAGTGTATTCATGCAACGTCCAATTAGGTTTATGTCTTCTGAACTGTCCAAGTTATTGTCATTAAATAATGCGGAGAAATGTTACGACAGTGCCTCATCCGTTACAGTTGCGCTTGTAGTATATAATGTGTACTCCTTTGTATTGCATAGCAGAGCAACCGAAGTTCATGGAACATCTCCTTTAAGCGCCCATTTCGTTCATTTGTCAATATCTCGGATACTTCGATACTGATAGTATCCATCCTGTTGCGTTTCCATGTCCTTATGCTTCGAAGTAACTTCTTCTGAACCTCCTTCCATTCATGATGAGTTGTATCATTTCTGCACCCAACAAATTTCTTCCTTTTGTCTCATTTGGTACGAAGTAAATCCATTAGTTCTTCATGGTGTCCGTGAAACCACCTTATCAGAAATGCGGAATTACTTAAACATCATCCAAATTTATGAAGAACCAAGAAATATCCTGATTCCGGCGTTCATGGACGATGATACAAGAAAACAGTTCGAGAAAAATTAAGAAACGAATGACTATGAAGAAAAATTCAGGAAAACATTCATAAAGCTACCAACCCGGGCCGATGATTTACGGAATGTCTTTACTTACAGGAAAAGCGCAGCGTCTATCAACGAGTTCATCAGACAAATCGAGAAAATGTGGAGAAAAATATGAAACACAAGCTGACAACGAAAAACATGACATTTTTTCATGAAATACTGCCTGGATAACGAGAAAATGAGAGAAGAAGTTTCAAGATTTGAGTATACCTTACCTTTGTTAAAACTCAAGGCTGGAAAAGACAATTTCCAGAACGATAATCAAATAGATCCTACTCTAACAAAATACATCAAAGAAATCTTGAAGACAATCGAAGTCAGAACGATACAAGACGAGGAAATGATTATAAATTGACCCAGTTACACTACAGTGATACGAAGAAACGAACCAAACAATCGTCAGCAAACAAAAAATCTTCAAGCACTTTAAAAATATTGGTAAAGAGTGTGGTAAGAAGTATTATTAATAAGATCTCATGATACATTAATTATTGTTCTCAACCAATTTCTTGATAAGTTTCTATTATTTTACGTAAGCGATTACATAAACATTCGTTTCACATATGCAAGTTCTAAAAATGCAGATAATCAGGGATCTGGTGATAACGGTAAAACCATAGAAATATATTATCTTTAAATATATTTTTAAATGAAATCGTTTTTTATGTTTTAAAATATTAGAATTAATATTTTCCTTACATTGGCTGTTGAGGGCCATACCTGAGAAAATAATAGAAATTAATATAAAAATAGAGAATAAAATATTTGATAAAATATTTTATTCTCTATAATAAAATATTTTCTCTCTATGATAATTCTCTATGATTAAATATTTTATTCTCTATAAATAAAATATTTGAATAAAATATTTCTATAATCAGGGATCTGATGATAACGGTAAAACCATAGAAATAAATTATCTTTAAATATATTTTTAAATGAAATCGTTTTTTTGTTTTAAAATATTAGAATTAATATTTTCCTTACATTGGCTGTTGGGGGCCATACCTGAGAAAATAATAGAAATTAATATAAAAAATAGAGAATAAAATATTTGGTTAATTTTAAATTGAGTTTTTCAAGTACATTTGTTGATTTGGTCCGTACCTAAAGTAGAAAATTATGTCAAAAGAGAAGAATCTTTCACAATCAAACTTAACAAAAAAAATGTTTTAAAAATTTAAAATAATTAATTTTATTTTGTGAAATATCGACTTACATTGGATGTCCTTGCTGATTTCTAAAATATAAATAAATATTAAATTATTGTATGTAAATTTAAATTATTACATTTATTTGACCGAAAATATTAATTTATAAATTGAATAATTTAAAAATATTTTTCTTAATTTAAATATAATTTTTAATTATTTTAAATATAAAGTCAAAGCAATAAAAAATCAAAAATCAATACATTTTTTAAAAAGGACTATACATAATGAGATAATTTTAATATTATTTCGAAAAGGTCTTAAAACAAAAAAATAGCAAGGTTGTTCGATGTACTAAAATCGGCCGTACACGATGTGACTGTGCGTCTTAACGTTTCAAAGGTCTCGAAGTGAAAGGCCAAGAACAAGGTAGAAAAAAAGAAAAAAGAGTTTTATCTAGTTTCAAAGAATACTCTAAAAATATATTGATATAGTCCTAAGAAAAAAGACATTAGATTAGTTATATCTAAAGGAAATGAGTTGATCACTACAAAATATTAACAGAAATATTTGATAGAAAAACGTAGCAATAGTTTAAAGCAAATAATTTATGATATTAAAACATTTTATCACTTGATTTCTATTTAATTTAATATGACATTATTAAGAACACCAATTTGACTTTTCATATTTTTATTTACACAACAATTTGAATTGTTCTTAAGACAATCTTTGTCAAAGCTTTCTTACAATTGCATTCTAAACTAAATTGATTAATGAATTAATTCTTATTATTTTTTTAACAAATGGAGAAATAAATATTTTATTATAATATTTACTCAAAACTTATTGGATAATAATTAAAATGATTATTTATTATTTAAAAAATATTAATTTGATTTATTTATTAAAAATTGTAAAGATTAATTAACTTATGTAAAATTTTAAAATTATGTGAAATTAAAATTAAATTTAAATATTACATATTTTTAGATAATAAGAATTCAGATATTAATCATCCATCTGGGTAGGAGAGACACAATTATAAATCAACATGCAACAATCAAACACAAAACATCAAACATTCAAAATATTACTCACAGACATGTTTGAGTTTATAGCAAATCCGCAACAAAAAGCAATGAAAGGTTAATATATTTAAGTTCTTCCGATAATGACAAGTTACTTTTAGCATTTAAATAACAATTTATTCTGATCATTCTTTATTATACAAAGATTTAATATACAAAATGTTTTATAACAGTGAATTCTTCAATTCAAAAAAGTTGTGCTACATATTTTAATGATCAATTATATAAGGGTCTGTTCATTTAATTCGTAACGGGGTGGGGTTGTCGTTTTGGCAATTTTTGAAAATTTGTGACATGGGGTTGGGGGTTAAAAATTCCGATTTTTTACGTTATGTATTAAATGAATATCTATTAAAAGACAGAAATTATTTACCAATAAATTTCCTTTAACCAAAAATTTATGTTACAAGTTGTTCAGATGGATATATATTTCGGAAATATAAATTGAATTTATATTATATTCATTATATTTATTTATATCGAAACTTTTTTCCTGTTCTCCTTGGCCAAAAGTCAGTCTTAAATTCAAATTGTTTGAAGACTTAAATCGTTTTTATATTTTTTTATTTTGAATTGTAAATATCGCTTAATCGTTTGCATTTTATGTATAAAATGTGTTAAATAATTAAAATTTTAATTTAAAGAATTAAATAAAAATAATTAAAAGATTAAATTAAAAATAACTGAAATGAAATAATTTTTGAACTTTATTAGGTGTACAAGTATGAAATGCGGATTTCAGAAAACGGATTGTGCACAATGCAAAAAGTAGGTCAATGGTTAGGCAATGATGTCATAATATTGAGTAATTATGTAGTGTCTCATATGTAACTCATAAATTGATAAATAATAATTGTTGTATTTCTGTGTTTTAGATGTCCAAATTTATACCAAGCAGGGAGCATTCGCGGACGGTACTAATTTTTTGTTACCATCTAAAGAAAACTGCTGCTGAATCATACCGATTACTCCAAGAAGCTTATGGTGAATATGCCCCATCGCAAGATACATGTGAACGGTAGTTTCGGCGCTTCCATGGTGGTGACTTTGATGTTGCAGATAAGGACCATGGGAAACCACGAAAAGGTTTCGAAGATGTGGAATTGCAAGCTTTGTTGGACGAAGATGATTCGCAAAC
>MQRK01186943.1:0-11483 GCA_001938485.1 Girardia tigrina | reverse complement strand
ATATCAATTTTCCATCTGGGTGGGAGAAACACATTTCCAAATACTAAACTCAACATACAAAATTCAACAAACCAATTTCAACATACCAAATTTAAAATATTCCTCACACTGTTTATTGAATTTGTAAATGCAATTTAAAAAAGTTTTCAATATTTATTAGATATTTATTTGTTTAAATTATTAAAAATTATTTAAGTAAATTAGTTAAACACTTGTTTAAAACAAGATTAACGGTTATTATAACAAGTAAAAATACCTTTTAGATATTCGAAGCGCCTTGCGTTCCTTAAACTACCGTGGAGGGTCCACTGGGTCAGGAACAGCCCTCAGCCTTGTGAATCAAAGATTATTTTCTAATAAACCAAATCTATTGATGAAACGAGTTGTAGTTTTATTTGATGGAGAAATCAGCAATCTCGGACCTGATCCGATCATAGTCAGTGATGTTATGAAATTCACAAACAAAATTAAAATAATTGTAGTGGCAGTGGGGAAAAATACAAACAAGTAAATAGTTCTTGTTATTTACCAATTTTATATTTGAATATACATTTAAATATTTTATATAAGTATTCCACTTTCATTTTGACGCTTTATATATAAGTATATTTTTAATGCGTCAAAATGAAAGTGGAATATATGTTTACTCTATCGTACTTTACCAGGTAACGGAGACATACTGTTTTCTCAAATGGTAATTGATAGCTGACAATGGTTAGTTTGATCGCACTTATGTATTTTAACTCAATTTTTTTGGAAAAGGAAATAAATTCATTATAATTCCATGATTTCTTGGTAAAATGTTTTATAATTATTATTTGTTCCTGTATAATGTGTCTATTTAATACACAGTGGGAATAGATTTGATGATGGATGTATAATCTCGAAACGCGTGTCTTCTTTTTATCCCTTATGTTGAGTTCTGCTGTTTAAATTCTAAAAAAAAGACAAAAAACGTTTATTTGCTTTAAAAATTTTATTAAAATTATCTACTCTGAATTACAAGAATAAAATAATTGTTAAGAAATTACTCGGATGGCTACATCCGATTTTGTGGTAAGCTGGGAGTCTTATCGGCTACCCAGTAACTATAAATGATAATTCAGCAGTTCAATCCAGATATTCTTTATATCTGTCCTCCTTTTGATATTATTTTTTCAGTATAATAAAATTGTTCAGTATATCATAAACTTTGTCAGGTTGAGCAACTTTGAAATGTATCATCAATCTCTTTTTAAACGAATACATTTTACAGCATTCAATTATTTGTTTTTTCTCCTCTCTTTGTAAAACTGCTTTCTTCTTATACTCGATTTAATCATTAGATCATTAATTGCTGAGAAACTATTGATCACTTATGTCGACTATTAATCGCTTCCATTAATTATCCACTGTTTTTAGCGATCATTAATTGTCCAGCAATTATTAATCGTTCATTGCTCATACGACTACTGAACGTCGATTAAATGTTGACAGTTATTATCTGTCAAGGTAAAGCCATAATCAGTCTAATTGACTGATGTACTTTTTAATTAATTTTATTTATAATATTTTATTTTATTAAATATCTATAATATAACAACTTTTTTTATTAAATTTTATTAATATAATATATGTAATTTTACTTTAACTTTAATAAATATATTCAATTTATTAAAAACATAAATATTGATTTTAATTTATTTTTTATTCATTTAAAACATACATATAATTTTTATACACTAACATATATATGTTGAAAATATAATTTGATTAAAGCTTCTTTAATATAATTATTAACAACATCAATATGATTTTTCAAACATTTATTAACATCACAATCAGAATTATGACAACAATTATTTGAAAGGCTTTCGCTATTGAAAATTTTTCTTGATTAATTTATTTCTGAATTCATACTAATTTTTCAATAAATGAAAAATTTTTTATTAATAATAATTAATTATAAAGATTCTAATTGGTTAAAATTAAATCTAAACATTTTATAAAAAGTACCAATGAAATTAATGGTTCCCGGACGTTTCCTCATATGACATTTGCTCACATGACATTTGCTCACATGGACATTTCCTCACACGGACATTTGCTCACACGGAAAAAAATTCAGTGAAATGAATTTTGATAATGGTACTTTCCGCTCAAAAGTAAATTTTTTAAATTAAAAAATATTTTCCTCACACTCAATGTTTTGATTTTTGTATTTCAGTTAAATACTTTTGGTTATTAGATTTGTTTGACTGCATTTTCTTACTTTGTATGTCTGTGAATTCGTGTTTAATTTCAAAAGCATGTATAAAGTATGTGGTAATATAATAAAGAAGTAAATGAAAATTTTGATTAAGCTAAAACATTACAATAGTTAAAAATAAACAATTAATTGATTAATTAATCGTTGGTGGTGTGAGAGCTGGCGCAGTGTGGTGGCCGCGGTGTGTTGGTATTAGTATTATTAATGATCTGTTACATGAATTATAGGAGTAAGAATAACTTCAGGTTAAAATTTAACTTTCTTTGGCATTTTATTTCTTTCGGTTAATTTACCAGCGTGTCCTTTCAAATTTGGCAGTAAATAATCGTCATGGGAGAAATAAGAATATCCGGATTCACACAAATTTTTCGATAAATCTTTATTATTGATCGTCTCTGTTTATTTTTTATTGTTCATTGAATAGCAATTCTTCTTTTTGATTTTTCAATTTGTAATTGGAAGCTCTTTTCTTTCTGTTCAGTCGTGGTTTTCATTTCACTCAGTTTCTTTTCAAATTTAACCACTTGCTTTCGTAACTTATCCCGATCATTAAGGTAATTCGATATTGCTCGGGATCCATCTGCTCAGCTCTTTCTACCAATTTTGTGCATCTGTCTTTCCATCGATTTTTTTCTTCTTCTAAATCCATTTTGGTATTTAACAGAATAATTTTCTCTTCCTTTATATCCATCAGACTTGATTGAAGAATCGATAATTGTTCATTTAATTCTTCAATTTCGCTTTTAGCTAAATTAACTTGTCGATCGAGATTCTACATGAACAATATAAAGTGACGAGAGCGCAGTATCGAGACTACACTGATTGACAGTCAATATTCGGATGACAAGGTGCGTTACACGCATGAGAACAGTCGGACCTTTGTTTTGAGACACGGCTGTTGATGCCGGTCTGGACACCCTCCTCATTTTACAATCAAACAATCGTTAATATCCGCTGTCCAAGTATTGTAATTGTTGTTCAGCACAACTTGTACTCACTAATTTATAAAAAGTACATAAGAAAAAAATACGTAAGCAATACTTACCGTAAAACAAAATCGTCATTTTTTTTAATTTTAAATTTTTGACTTTTTATTAAATAATTACTTTTTTAGCAAATAAATTTGACTTTTTTATGAAGCTGCAAAAAAATTGAAAATTAAAAAAATCGATTTTGTTAAAAAAATTGGATATTGCTTATGTATTTCTTATTTAATGTATTCTTATTTAATGCGGTAAAACCAATTCGTCGTTTAAAAGGACTCGTTTTTTTTCGCTAATGCGAAATTTTTGTTGTGGCTTCAAATTTCCCAAGAAAACGTCAAATTATTTTAGTAAAAAATAATTATTTACAAATTAATAAAAAACAGAATTTAAAAAAACAAACGAATTTGTTTTACCGTATTAAAAAAGAAAAAATACATAAACGATATTCAAAATTCTTTTTATAAAATCATTAATTTTTTATCACATAATTATTTTTTTAGCTAACTAACTTGATGTTTTCTTGTGAAATTAGAGGCCACAACAGTAATGAAGAGAGTCAAACAGAGCGGGGCGTCATTCCGTAAGAAGAAAAAAGCTGTGGAAGAGATGTCAAAAAAGAATGAAAGGGCTCTGTTGAAATTCATCCAAAGGACCTCATCGCCTACGAACAAAGTGATGGATACGGAGGACGACAATTCAATAGAGACTGGACATAAATTTGATATTGCTAATGCTACAAATTAAGTCAATACTGCTACTGTGGAATGCGAAGGTGGCATTGATGCAAAAGTTTGCGAGAGGAAAATTGAAGCACAAAAAATGCAACAATTAATCACTCTGAAAACAGACTTTGTAAGTGATTTTACTGACATTGGTCTTTGGCCGGTTAAGATTAGCCATGAAATTCGCACTATGCTTGTTTGTCAAGGATATACTTCTATGCAGCACCTTCATTGTGAATTCAAAGAAGTACCACGACCAGCCACAAGCACAAAAGGTGACACTAGAAAGCCAACCAAAAAATGGTTTTTTCTACAGAACGGAGAGAAAAGTATGAGAACCTGGATGGTGTATTCTCCTTCAAAGGAGGCCCTGCTTTTGCTGCAGAATTTTTTCAGTTGGGCTGTCTAGTTTTTCTACTGAAGAAAGCTTTAAGAACTGGTGGAAATTAAATCCTAAAGTTCATGAACACAAAGTCAGCGCATCGCATGCCCAGGCATTCCTCAAGTGAAAGGAGCTAGAGATCTGGCTTGCTAAAGGAAAGGCAATAAACAAAGTAGAGGAAGAATTAATTTAGAAGGAGACTAAGAAATGGCGAGAAATTCTAGCTAGATTACTGGACATCATCAGATTTCTCTCCTCACAAAACCTGGCACTAAGGGCCATCGAGAAGACATCAACGAAGACGGAGACCAGGAAAATAGAGGTAACTTTTTGGAATTGGTTCATTTGTTGGCGAAGTATGACCCTGTGCTCCGTGAAAATTTGGTAAAAGTTAAACTGGGAAAGAATATCGTCACTTCCTATTTGTCACCAGAGGTTCAAAATGAATTTGTGAGCATTTTAGCACAGCAGATGAGAAAGAAAATCATATCATAGGTCAAGAAGAGCAAGTATTTTTGCATAATTTTTGGCAGTACTCCAGATATATCTCACAAGGACCAGTTGAGCGAGGTTTTACGCTACGTAAACTTGGATGGAAATGAAGTGAAAGGGAAGTTGTTTGTTCGATTCATCGAGACAAAGGGAAAGAGCGCAAAGGAAATTTTTGAACCGATATTTAGACAACTAGAAAACGACGAGATTCAGATTGATGATTGCCGTAGCCAGGCATATGAAACTGCTGCTGTTATGACTGCCCATCGATCGGGTGTCCACAAGCGCATCTTGGAAATTAACCCGAAAGCTCTATTTGTTCTATGCTCAAATCACTCTCTGAATTTGGCTTGCATACATGCAGCTTCCGTTGTGGTTCTATCTGTTACATGTTTTGGCACATTGGACCGGTTGTTCTCTTTTTTCCGCATCTAAGCATTGCTGAGACTGCAGTTTTTTGTCCGAGCTTCGGGAAATAACAGAATCGACGGATCTTTAGAACTTTTGAGCTTTTTGATACTGTTATCAATAAATTTGCAGAAATGAAAGTGCGAAAAGTTTGCTTGTAAATTGTAAATAAAATTGTAAATTTTGAAATGACTTCGTTACTTGGTAATTTTTAGTATGAGAATAAGAGTATTGCAAGAAAAATATGAAATTAAAGTAAACATTTTGAGACTCTATTTAATTTTTAGTAAAAATAGTAATTGAGGGTTCCGAATTATGGGTTAGGGTTATGGGGGCGGCAAATCTTAGGACCGCCCCGGGCGCCAATAACAGTTGCTACGCCACTGATTGCATCAGTCTATTAATTAATGAATTTAATCTTATTATCTGAGCAAATGGAGAATTAAATAAATTGTTAAAATATTTATTCAAAATTTTATTGGTTAAAAATTTAAATGATTATTTATTAATTAAAAAATATTATTTCAATTTATTTATTTAAACATTATAATTAAATTAATAAACTTATTTAAAATTTTACAATTATTTTAAATTAGAAATAAACATTACATATTTTTAGATAATAAGAATTAAAATATTAATCAGCCATCTGAGTGTGAGAGACACAATTCTAAATCAATAAACAACATTCAAACACAAAATAATATCGCATTATATATATATATATATATATATATATATATATAAGCATTCAAAATATTCCTTGTATGAATTTTCCATCATTAATTAATAAGTCGAAATAAATTTCAAAATTTATTCTTATTTAAAGTGCGCGTTTTTTGTTTATTTAAACAAGAAACATTAAGAGACTTAATTCAGAATATTTTGGATCCATTATTATAATATTGTATATGTTATCTTAGCATAGTAAAAATAATATAGATATAAATATAGTTATTTATCCTTACATTCCTTGTTCCGCCCGATCCTCAGGTCGCCCCGTGAATCGGACGGAGATAGGAGGATTGCACAGGGAAATTCTGTGGATGAATTGCTGGGCCCATTTATTGAGAAGTGAATGAAAAATAACACCGGATCTGTTTTTGTTTATCGAATTCGATTTGTCGTTAAATCTTTCGAATCTTTCACAGAATATTTTAACCATTTCAGTATCGATTTTCGAATTGATTGATTCACATTTCGCTTTTTTAAAAATTAATCTTATTGGAATAATTTTCTCTAAAAGCATTTTGCTTTCTATTTAAATCATTGTAAGTTTCATCCAACACCGACTTTCACTGATCATACAGAAACACCGTGCCGTTTATTTGATTATTTCTATTCAAATTTTGATCTAAAATCGATTCGAGTTTGATAATATCGCTTTCTTTAAGTTTATTTTGTGTAGAAATCTCTTCAGATTGACGCTCGAGACCTTTTGTCTTTTTATGTAACTCGATTATTTTCGCTTTTTCCATTTCGATATTTCCAATCAATTTTTTGACTTCATAACCTAAATCGTGGATTAGTTTGTCTAATTGGAACATTAATAATTGCGATCAATATATTATCGATTGATATTTCAAGTTCGTTCATAAAATATCAAAAAATTCGAACTCCCGAAAAATTTTATTATCAAATATAATTCATTTAAACAATTTTTTTATAAACTAATCACGTACACAGAATCTTTTTTTAACGTTATTTAACGTTACAAATTTCATCAAAAAATTTGAATCATTATTTTTTTACATCAAAAATTCCGTGACACAAATCAATCATTAAAAATTTACATTCAAAAAATTCATAATCACAAATTGCCTAAATTTTCCCAATCAATTTCAATTTCGACCAATTAATTAACATAATTCGATTTTTTTCTCCAAATCACGTACGCAATTTCGATTTGATAGAAAATAATTTCAACGATAATATAAATAATGATAACAATTTAATTATAAAAAAACAAAAAAAGATATAATTTGAAACAACAATTAGATTCAAATAATCAATCAATAAACATATCAATCCCATCTGATTAAGAGAGTCATAAATCTAAACATCATACAAACAACAAACTTACAAAATTCCAAATTTTCCCTCACATCCCGCTCGATTTAAATGGCTTTAGCCATTCTACATTTCTTATTAGTATTTAACCATTGTCGAGTTGCAATTCGTAACTTCTTTCATTTCTCCGTCTTATTATCATTGCAGGGCCAATATATCGGTCATCCTCTTTTGAATCATTTTCTCTCATTTATAAATACCTGGTCTCCAACTTTAAAAATTCTTCTCGTTTCTGGAGCTTTTTCTTCTTTTCCCATTTGGTTTCTTTTATCTTCTTTATTTTTCCACCAATGTCTTAATTTCCTTCCATATATTATTTCTGCTGGTGCGATACATGTCGTGGCTTGAATGGTACTATTAATTATAAATTCTATTTCTGACAATACTTCCGTCAAATCTCTATGTGTTCCATCCTTTATTCTGATATTAAGAGCATCTCTAATTGTTCTAAATTGTCGTTCTAAAATTCTATTGGTATTGTGGTGATWCGGGCTTGAATAAAATACTTTTATCTTAAACTTCTTCAGTGTTTCTTTAAATAGTTCTGATTCAAATGTTTTRCCTCTATCCACATGGATTTCTTTAGGTGGTCCATATTTATATATCCATCTATCCATYAATATTTTCCGTAGCGTTTTCTCATTTGGTGAGCAACTGCGTTCAGGTTAATATATCGGCTCAATTGATCAATTATCGCCAAAATATACTGGTATCCATTAACATTTCTCTTGAATGGACCACAAAAGTCAATATATATCCTCTGGAAAGGTTCATCTGTAAATTGCTTAATATATCTTTCTTTTGTTTTCGCAGTTARATTTTTTCGCTTTTGACAATTTATGCAACTTCTTTTATCTTTTCTCTCATATTTTCCATATCAAAATCATCTCTGAGGTAGTTAAAAACMTTTTTACTCCCAGCATGACATARCATCTTATGCATATCTTCAATACAATCGGTTCTATTTGTTCTCGGGATCCAGTACTTATTATTTTCCRTTGCTRCATTAATATTGTTCTTATTTATTTGTTCTTCCTTGTTTCAAATCTTTCTTAATTTGTTCGATTTCATAATTGTCATTCTACCATTTGAAACTATTTGGTTCTTCGTGTAACGCTAGAATTCGAGTTTTAATCTTTCCTTTCTTCGCTTCTTCATGTATTGTTTGACATTGACTACATAATTCGCAAGAGTTTCTCGATATAGCATCTACATTTGAATATCTTTCACCTTTCCTGTATTCCATTCTCATATCAAGACCGCTGAGAAAATTTATCCATGTGTGAAATTGCGGTGTTATTGGGTTCTTTGTGGTCATCATAAACGTAATAGCTTTGTGGTCTGTTCGCAACAAGAATCTTTTTCCATATAAGAAATGCTTAAAATGCTGAGTGAAATAATATATCGCAATTAATTCTTTTCTGGTAATGCAATAACCAAGCTCATGTTTATTCATCTTATGAGAACCATATGTAATAACTCTTTCTCTTCTACTCGAGTCTTCTGTGACAGTACTGCTCCAATCGTATCGAAACTTGCATCTGTGTCCAATATAAATTCTTTATCGAAGTCTGGATATGCAAAGATTGGAGTTTGAACCATTTTTTCTTTTAATCTCTGAAAAGCTTCGTCACATTCTTTTGTCCATATTATTTTCTTATCCTTGTTTTTGCCACACATGCCTTCTAAAACTTTTGAATATATTGCATAATCTTTTATGAATTTCCTGTAATAATTTGTCAAACCCAAGAAAATCCTTATATGTTTAATACATGATGGGTTTTGAAACTTGTTAATCACATCAATCTTTGTTTTATCAGTTTCTATACCATTTTTACTTATTACATAACCCAAAAACTTGGTCTTTTCTACTAGAAATTGACATTTCTCTGGGTTTATCCTCAAACCTAATTCTTTGATTTTTGGAAACACATTCTTTATTCTTTGTAGATGTTCTTTCTTATCTTTAGAAAATAAGTTWAAATCGTTTACTAAAAATATTATTAAAATTCATAATTATAAAACTTTAATTAATTAGTACTTAAAATTAATATCATTAAAATAATTTCATTAGATTCAAATAATCAATCAATAAAYATATCAATCTCATCTGAGTAAGAGAGTCATAAATCTAAACAGCATACAAACAACAAACTTACAACATTCCAAATTTTTCCTCACAATATTAAAGATTCCAATTTCAATCAATAATCTTTATTAGTAGTTAAAAACTACAATTAGTAACCCCAAATCAAATACATCTGCGGAGTTACCACAATAATATTAAAACAAAAACCAATATATATATAATATTATATATATATATACAATTTTACTATATAAATATAAATATTTATCATTATTTTTTTACTTTTTCTTTTACTTTAATAAAAAATTTTCTTAAATAAAATTTTTTCTTTAATACAAAATATTTCATAAAAACAAGGAAAAAATATTATTTAAAAACGAAATCGAACATTCAAATAAAATTATTATTCATAATGTGAAACATTTTTGATAATATAGAATTATACAATACAAAATATATTTTAATTAGCTTTTATCATTTAGATGGGTCGACTTCCAAATATCCTCCTACGTTAATTCAACTTTCTTCGTTCCGGAGTACAAAGATTTATCAAATTACATAAACTCGATAAGTCAAACAATATGTGACATATAAACACTTTTCATTATCTAATTCTGTTTAATTATTATAATAATTATTAACATTATTATTATTATTAATGTGAATATTATTATTGTTAATGTTGTAGTTGTATTTTATTTATTTAATGTACTTACCTCTAATTGTGATAAGAATATTTTTAAATAATATCGATTTCTAAATTTGGATACACATATTTAAATTTATTTTGTAAAGCGTAAATCTTATTGTGATGAAACAAAAAAATATTTTTTCTTTAACTCTAATAAGAATATTATATTTTTTCTTAATATTATTTAGTATGATGGGTAAAGAATTTTTATAATTGCAATTTTCATAATAGCAAATCTATCACTTATTAATATTTTACATGTGCTTTAATTAGGGTAACCAGATATTTTTTGGAAAAATACGGGACATTTCCAATAAAATAGAGGACATAGTAAAAATATATATTAAACAGCTCGATTCGCATAATCTTTATTTATTTATGATACTTTTTCTAATAATTCTGAGTTATCTATGATGTTGTTACAAAATTAATGACAACTTTCTTGGTTTTCATATTTTTAGTGCCGTCGATAAAAAAGGTGAATAAAACATTAGAAAAAACATTAATAATAAAATAATTATTGATTATGTAAAAAACTCTTGTTTAAATAACGGAAATTATTAAATGAAAACAAAATAGGTGTGGAATTTGAAATGAAATAAATTGTTTACGACGAATCGCTATATCTTTGTTTCTGAAATCCTCACTTTCCATTAATTGTTCTACAATTTGCTGTGTTGTCGACGTGACTGATTGATAATTATTCGATAAGAGAATTGTCACAGACTGGAACTCTCGTCACTCGTTCGGTCATTTCAAACTCGCCGGGGACACACGCCACTACTCAACACGCGGTCGGTGCTAGTCCGATCCGGCGGCACTTCCCCGGAGCTCGTACACCTGGGCCATCCCCATGTGGCCCCACGCTCTCGGATCCGACTCGACGGTGAATCTGACGACACGTCAAAANTCGTTCGGTCATTTCAAACTCGCCGGGGACACACGCCACTACTCAACACGCGGTCGGTGCTAGTCCGATCCGGCAGCACTTCCCCGGAGCTCGTACACCTGGGCCATCCCCATGTGGCCCCACGCTCTCGGATCCGACTCGACGGTGAATCTGACGACACGTCAAAAAGGAACCGGCTGTACTGCGGTCGTGACTCTCCCCTGCGACCAGACGGTGTCCCCGTCACCCGGGGAAGCAGGTCCATCAAGCCTGTGGAGCCTCACGGAGCCTGAGTAGGGGAAAAATGTATGTTCTGCACCGACCCCCCCCCGGGGGGGTGTAACTAGTTACCGTGGTTGCCATGGCAACGGTCGCGGTTACCATGGTAACGGTCGCGATCACCATAGCAACGGTTGCGGTTACCATGGCAACGGTCGCGATCACCTTGGCAACGCTTCCGATTGGCCGCCGGGTCCCTAGCAACGGTCGCGATCACCTTGGCAACG
>MQRK01186931.1:391-15557 GCA_001938485.1 Girardia tigrina | reverse complement strand
ATAAATAATTTTTCGCATTAAATTTCACTTAGCAAATAAATTTTTTAATGTTTATATAGTAATCTTTACTTTGATAATAAGTATTTTTTCACATAATTAAATTTAATTTTGCAAATATTTTTTTTCCAAGTTATAAAATTTAAGATAATTATTAAGAAATCCCAGTTTGAAATTTCGAATTTAAAAAAAAATCAATCGACCTACAGGGTAGGAAAGACACAGTATCAAACACAACACATACAACATTATGTAAAGTATTCCCCTCAAAAATAAAAATAAATAATAATGAAAATAGTAATCAATTATAAAAAATAATAAATAAATAATAAACAATAATAATAATAAAGAACAATAACAAATAAATAAATTATAATAAAAATGAAAGTTTTACAATATTTTTTTCACATTATTTTTGAGAAACGTTGAGAAAACTCAACCTTTGAAACAGAAGAGATTCTATTTTTACAATGATTAAGAACCTTACTCGATCGCCTCGATTGTTAATACTTCCTAATACGGGATTTAAGATAACGATTTGTCTCCAATGTACCAGTTTGAACACAGCGACAATTAAATTTATAAAAGAGATTAGCTTGCAATCTAAAATTCGTTTCGATTTATTCGTGAGGAATCTTAGAACTTTAGATGTTATTGAAACCATTGATAATTGGTTACATTGCAAAAGTAGAATCTCTTCTGTTTGAAAGGATGAGTTTTCTGCTTTGCAGAAGAGCTTACATTCACATTATGAGAAACAGTTCTATGAATCATTATTAATAAAACACTATAATACATTAATAAACATTCAAAATAGACAAAGTAAAGCTGTTGCAAACCTTAAAATCTTTAATTAACATTTTTAAAAACATTTTACCATTATAATCTAATAATATTGTAAATAAAATAAATAAATTTTCCAGTTTTAAAATATAATAACTTTATAAAAAAGTAACATTATAACTAGCAAATATAATTGCTGATTGTGAGGATTTTGGGAAACTATAAATTTTTGAATTAAATCTAATAAAATAAATTTCAAAAACATTTCAGAAAATATATCAAAATTAAAATGTTTTTGAAATTTCTTTTTTTAGATTCAATTCAAAAATTTATAGAAAAAGAATTTCTGAAATATATGTACAATAATCAAAAAAGTTACACGAAATTATTTTTCAAAAAATATTAAATTAGCGTTCACAAGACTCAATCATATGAACACCTGAAACAAGTATAATGTAATATCGTTCGTAAGTTAAGCCCTTGGTTGTGGATGATCAACATAAGCAAGAAATGCCACTTTGGTAAAACGGAAAACCATGCAAATTGCACTTGATGAACAAATAACAGCAATCTAAAATTATGCGCCACATTCAAGAATGAGTGGTTATTCAACCAGGTTTCTACTAGTACTACACTGCATAATGCATTAATTAGTAGATTAAATATTGAAAAAAAAGGTTTGTTAGTTGGAGCAATCATGAATAAAATGATCCAATCCCTTTTTCAATACCTTAATTATTTACAACTTTTTTATGAATACAACCAAACAAATAACACTCAGATAAAAAGAAGATTGACAAACCAATCACTATAACAGGAAAAGAACTTGAAAGAGAATAAATAAAAATAAAATATATTTCTTCTAGCGTCTTTAAAATTTCCTATAAATGTTATTATAATTTAAATTAATTATATTTTAAAGAGATATTATTGGTCAAAATTTTGAATTTTAAATTAATCAAAGATATTTAAAATTGAGGTGGCTTAACTTTGTCCATTTTGAGTGCTAATTAATGGATGTGTTTGATCAACAATGGTTCACAAAACTGCCGTTTGTAGTGTGAATCAAAATTTTTTAGTATTAATTATAGGGAATTACAATTAAAAATCGCTGAAGATGATGTGAAAATACATCCGGAATAATAAAAAGTGCTTTAATCAAATTATAATTATTAGGATGGAAAACATTCATAAAATTTAGGAATACTTCTTAGATTTTGTACCAAGAATATACCTTTCTTCATCGATGATGAATGGTACAGTTAAATGGATGATGTCACAATGGGTTAACCATTTTTTCAGCATCATAATCAATTTAAATCAAGATACCATTTAAATTTTGCATAATTCGTGAATTCAGCAACAGTTTGCTGAAATGATGTAATTGCCGAGTTCATAAATAGTCAATTTTTAACGAATTTACTATGAAAAATATTCAATTTAATATGAAAAAAATATTAATTTATATATCGACATAAGACAAATTCGTGAATTAGGTATATCATATACACATAAGTTTAAATTCCTCGAATCCAGACGAACATACACCGATTAAATCTTATTTCAATTCGTAAAATCGATCGATAAAACTCACAAATTTATCAATTTTCGATTTAATTTCAAAATTGTTCGTATAGAAACCATTAAAGATTTTATAATTGGAATTTCTATCGGTTTGGGCAGAAAACGTCCACGGAGAACATTGATCCCGCTGGAATCAGAGAAATAGAGAAAGAAAGAAAAATATCGACAGAAATTTCCAATAAAAATCGAAAAATTTATTTTCTTACTTTTACAGTGATATTGAGTTTTTCTAAACCACCCGTTACAAATCCAACAAATAATTCCTTGATTTCCAATTGAAATTCAAATGGACAATCGATTGAAAAGAAATTGAATAAAAAAGATTGGCAATTTAAATTTAACATTTGCCAAAATTTAATTTGTAAAATGATTCATTTAAACAAAGGAAATTTTTTGAGTTTGATATTAATTTTGAAAAAGAATTTCGAAATTTTATCGATATTTAGAAATGAAATTTTTGCTTTTTTATTTCCGAATCGACAAATAAAATAAATAAAAATAATTTAATTTGGATAAAAATTAAAATTGAATAATAAAATTACAGAAAGTTTTCTGTCTAACCATTTTTTCGTGTAAAAATTAAGGTTTTTTCAATTGATATTTATGAAGAGAATAAATGGATCATAAAATGCAAGATTATTTTGATAAGAATTTGTTTTTTGATGCATTATATTGGATTATATGCATTATAATTATTAATATATGCACCATTAGAATTCATAATATTAACTAATGTAAATTCACGATAGGATCGATCAGCTAAAATTTGCGATTTTCTGAGCTAAAATCGTTTTCTCTCTCAACCATCTTGAATTCTTCATCCGAATCAAATGTACATTATTTAGTCGCGATGTACTCTCTAAAATTACCCTCTGTTTTTATTGTAGAACTAGTGTAAACAGTTTTTTTATCAATTTTACTGAAAAAAACGACAAATAATAAATTTGGCACTCAAATTTTAAGACATCTATTTACGCAATAATTTTATATTAAAAGATAAGCTTTATATGTTAGGTTGATGCAAAAGAATTGTCGTTAATATTCATTGTTTGAAATATTTAGAAAATCATCAATAAATAGATTCATATTTAAATTTACTTTAAAGCTTAAACTTTACTCTATATTTGGATACTAAGTATGACATTATTGTTGTTAATTTAAGGTTTATTTATTTTATTTTAGAAATGTTAGAAAAGAAGGAAATAAGAACAATTTTATTCTACGATTTCAAACTAAGTTGAAAAGCGACAGAAACGGCTCGGAATATTAACAATTTATTTGGACAACATATCACTAATTAACGAACAGTACAACGTTGGTTTTCTAAGTTTCGTAGTGGCAACGAGAGCCTTGAAGATGAAGAACATGGTAGTCGACCATCGCAAGTTGACGACGACATTTTGAAGAAGTTAATCAATGCCGACCCGCATAACAAATTACAGAAAGTCGCTCAAGAACTCAACGTTCACCAATCAACAGTTTTTCGCAATCTAAAGAAAATTGGGAAAGTAAAAAAGCTGGACAAGTGGGTGCCGCACGAATTAAATGAAAATCAAAAAATCATCTTTTTAACGTGTGTTCTTCTCTGCTTTTGCGTAATCAAAGCGACCCGTTTCAGGATCGAATTGTAACGTGCGATGAAAAAAGGATCCTATACGACAACAGACGACGTTCAGCTCAGTGGTTGGATTTCAATGAGGCTCCAAAGCCTTTCCAGAAGCCAAATTACACCAAAAAAAGTCATGGTAACTGTTTGGTGGTCGGCACACGGTTTAACTTATTACAGCTTTCTAAAATAAGGCAAAACAATTACAGCGGAAAAGTATTATCAACAAATTGACAAAATGCACCAAGAACTACAAAAAAACGACCGGTATTACTCAATAGAAAGGGGTAAATTTTTCTGCATGACAACGCTCGTCCCTATGTTGCAAGAAAGACAATGCTGAAGTTAAACAACCTGGAATATGAAACTTTGCCTCATCCACCTTACTCACCAGACGTTTCTCCTACAGACTATCACCTTTTCAAATATTTCAGGCAGTTCCTTTGCGAAAAATGCTTCAGAAACCAAGGAAATGCTGAAAGAGCCTTGGTCGACTTCATCGCCTCCAGAACTTCAGAATTTTATGAAACCGGAATATAAAAACTTGTTACCTGTTGGTAACAGTGTGTTCAATGTAATGGATTTAATTTTGACTAATAAAGTTAATTCTAAAAAAGTAATGTTCATTTAAAGTTGACGGTTAAAATCGACATTTCTTTTGCATCAACCTAATACTCAGCAAATCGTATTATTACAATCTCGAATAAAATTCGTAGTGTTTGTCTTTACTCATTTGACCCCTTTCAGTTTCGGACAGCCGTTTTAGGGTCAGATGAGTAAAGGCAAACACTAGGAATAATACAAATTACAAGTTTATATTTTAATTTGAGAGTTAAATGATATTTTAATGTTCAAAATTACTATAATTATTTAAATAATTTTGATTTTTAAAATAAAAAATGCAAATTTATTTTGATAAATATTTATATTTGATTATTTCCATAAAGTTATTTAAATTGAAAATGTTTTGTAATTATAAAATATTTGAAAAATAAAACATTTTAAATTATAGGATAAGTTTAATAAAAATATTTTTTAAATGTTTATTTCATATTTTAAAACGGATTTAAATGATTTAAAGCAAAGATAATTAATTATATAATAATTTAAATAAAAGTAAAAAAAACATTTCTTCCAGGATTCGCCAGGTTGCCCCACAGACGTACCGGTGTTTCCAGAGTCATGTTGTTCATTGTGCTGGGTCCATTTTTATTCATTATTAATTTCGCTTTTGTTCTGGCGAAGTTTCTCTTTCTTTCTCAAATAAAATTCGTAATACGCTTTTCCTAATTTCTTAATCATTTTAGATCGTAAACAAATAAAACATCGTCAGAAATATTCTAACTTTAAAAATTTTTCATTTTATTGTGAGAAATTCGATTGACTGACCATTTGCTCTGATACAGAAATAATTTAATTAATAGGAATCAGCGAAATTATTATTAAAAGAGCAAAGTATTGAAAATACTTGATTGAATTTAGTGCTTAATAAATCAACTTTAAACTAATCGTATACATACAATTTTTGAATTTTTGTGAATGTGAAGAATATTTTAAGTTTGGTATGTCGAGTTTAGTATTTGGAAATGTGTTTCTCCAACCCAGAGAGAAAATTGATATTTTAGATGTTCACAATGAATAATTATTCGAGCATAATTTGCATTTTAAAGTACAGCATAAGATATTTAAAAAACTTTAAAAATATTAAATCGTTTCAAATTTTAATATTAAAAATTTAAATAAAGTAAATAACTTTAACTACGTTTTAAATTAAATAAATGTTCTTTCTTTAAATAAAATCATTTTTAAAATAAAATTAATATGTGGATAAAATTATTACTAAAATTACAAATTAGAACTTTAAAAATAAAATCTGAAAATAATGAAAAATTTGTTCGACTAATTGTTTATTAAAAAGCATTAACTAAAATTTATCAATTTAGAACGATGTCGAATTACGAAAGCTTGGCTGAGAGTTGTCCAAAAAACAATTCAAATTACATTGAAAGTAAAAGTTCGAAAACCCATATTGGTGTTCTTAATAGTGATCACGGATTTAGACGTAACCAACACAAAACCCACAAATGATTCAAATGGAAAAACTTTTGAAAAGAATAATGAACAATTTAGACAATTTAAATTTTTTATTTGCAAAAAATAATATTTATAAAGCAATTTATTTCAGTAAACGACATTTTTGTATTTTTTTTCAATTATTTTTAAAAAAGAATTTCAAAACTTGATAGCGAAAACGTTCATGGACCAGTAAATAGAAAACCATTTTAAACGATAGACTGACGGAAATTAGACAGGTTAACCAGTTTTTTAAAATGATTATTTGCGGTTTACTGTAAATAGACAAATCTCTATCAAATAAACTGATATAAAGTGTTAAAAGCGTTGATGGTAAATTAAGGATAGCTTCAAAAATCGGTAATGAAATCGGTACTTTGTCCGTGTTTTGGTTGGTTTCCAAAGAATGATTATTACGATTTGAAGAAAGTAGTTCTCGGGAGATCTTTTTTTCTGAATTTTGTCGATTGGTGATACTTCTTTCATTAAAAGAACATCGGATTCGTCTATGAACTAGTAAATTTCGATTTTTTAGTGGTCCACATATCAACAATCTAAAAGCTACAAGAATGGATAGTGTATATGGTACTACTTTTGCGAAATGAATATCTACAATTCTCCAGACATAGAAGAAGTCTTGCCATACGGTTATTGCTGAGCAGTACCTTTTGCCTTCAATGCCCATCATCCAAATCAAGTGAAAGTAGGAAACAACAGCTGTGATAATTATAATTGATAGAGAAATCAGATATTTACATGTGTCCACAGGATGTCTTGATTGTTTTAGGTTAATCAAGTTAAAATAAACGTAAATCAGCAGTAACCAAGAGCTAATAAAATGACAACAAAATGTTAAATAGTAAATGAACGGACACGAAATGACAAGTAAAGAATATTGTAGAGGGGAATTATATCTAATCATTTGAATAATGAAGTTAGACAGAATGGCAATGTTGTCGAAAACGGAAATGGATAATAAAAATACGTCAACCGACTGTAATATATGTTTTTGCTTGTAAAACACAACGAATACAATGGAGTTGAAAGTTACCCCAACAGGAGTAAACGCTATTTGATAGAACACAGAATCCCTAGAATAATTCATGATGGACCCCCGATTGTAATCCGAGAGTGATGGCAGGGATAAATTCATCAAAAGTAAATGTAAAATATATAATTCTAATTATATTTATTTAATATTTTTCTCAAATTTTATTGGATGAATTTGTCGATTCTTTCTTATTAATAGAAAAATAAAAGCAATAATATAAATAAAACAAATCGAGGAACGAATTATTTTGAAAATATTAATTAAAATAAATGGATATTATGTTTTCAAGAGCTTCTCTGATATTGCAATGTTTATGTCCCTGGGATATAAGACTATTTTATATATAATATTTAATAATTAAATAAACTATACATTACAGATCTAAATAACTTGTTGAGTATTCTCAAAAAAGGAATAAAGATTTTTAATCAATGTACTTATGTATTTCTATTTAGTTATAATAAATTATTATATTTACATATGTTAATTATTATTCCGTAGTTAAGCAAAGGCGGATCCAGGGTATTATGTACCCACATAGAATCTCAATTTTAAATATAGAACAGTGTCACGGGATTGAGGGATTTGGCAAAGAAAACTCGAATTTTGTTGGTTCCTTACGTTTCTTTGTTTAATTATAACTTTCTCAAGAGTCCAATTATCTAATAAACTTTAATGTCACGTACGGAAATTATTTTGTTTCGAGACTTTATTATAAAATAAATTAAAATTTTATATCAAACGTTTACTCTTGCATAAGTAAAAGCTTTCGATTCTGCAACACTGTTCTATGCTTATTTATATATTATGATGCTACAACGTCTCACTTAAATTTAAAGTTAATCTATGGATTTTATGGTAAATATTTTTCTGTTATTTGTGATTTATACCGATTCGTTAACAGTATTAAAGTAGTAACACATCCCTAATAGTTACCATGGCCCTATCTCTTTCTCTTATGTCAGGAGTCAGTCTTTTATGCAATTCTTACGTTCACTGTTTTATGAATATTGCACGAAAATTTTCGTTTGATATTCACGCTTAAAAGTCTGCTCTTCTTTAATTCCCTGGCTAAAGGGAATTGTATTGTATTCGAAAAAATTCAACTTTCTCAATTTTCAAATTTTCAATTTTTAAGGTGTCTTAACAATTCAAAACACACGTTTTAAAGAAATGTCGGTCTATCTTTCTATCTGTTGGTCAAACATCTCAAAATATGATAATAAAATTCTTTAATCGGACTCCTATAATTTAAATAATTTTAAGTATCAAAAGATTACACCTTCAGGCTTCTACCCTGGATCCACCTTTGTAGTTAAGACTATACTCTTGTGAGAATTTCAAGTATCTTTGTACCTTGATAAATTATTTACTTTTGACTGATCAAGATTATAAATAAATGTGACAAATATAAATATAGCAAATACTTCAAATGAAAACGAATCATCTAACAAAAATATATGCAAAATTCACTAATAATATAACGGAGAGATAAAAAGAAGTTTTGTGATTGTCACTTAACAAGAAAAATACATGTAACTAAATAAATATTTTAACATAACTGAAATGACTTAGGCCTTGACTCTTAAATTCTACAGATCCAAAAACTTGAATTTCGGTAAATAGGTAGAAGTATGAGCTGGAAAAATAGTTTTTGCATTGATTGCGATCGCTTGGGAAAATAGTTCGAAAACTAATTTTGTTGACAAACATTATTATGAATTAGTTAACCGAATCACTTGAGGTGCTTGTTTGTTTCCTCTTGTCACGGTAAGTAATTGCAATTATATATATATATATATATATATATATATATATATTAAGGTGTTTCTGTTTTTCAGGTTCCAGAAGTTTTAAAGCATTTCATATCAACTTTTATATACTAAGAATAAATCTATTAATATAATTATTATGTATTTAAAAAAAGTTCAAAATATTTTATATATACAGTAAAACCTCTGTTTAAGGAGTTATTTGAGACCGAGAAAACTACCTCTCTATGAAAAAAGTTGCTTATAGAGAGGGAATGAATATAAATTAAATTAATAAATACATATTATTCGACACTCAAATAAACTCGCCAAATGGACCTGATTTTGGCTGGATGAAGTTTTCCGTTTCCGACTAGTTGAAATTAGATTCGTCGACGAATCGGTGACGGCGTTGACGGACGATAGTATCATCGAATGGAGAGAATTATTTGAGTAGGGGAAACCACAGACGCGACTGTTTCATTAGTTGAAATTATTCATAGAATTAACGCCGCTCCCGTTGTTGTTGATGGTGTTGACAGAGCACACGCCGAAGCTACCCGGCAGTCAGTTGTTGTTACTTGACGCTATCAACTGCGAAATATTCATTATTTTACTCATTCCTTTTCATAAATTTTGTTTCAATATTAAAGTCGACATATTTACAATGATTTATTTTGATTTTTTAAACTCCAATCGAATAATTTTTCAAAAAAAGGACATAAATTTTCAAAACTGAGAACTTTTTAATAAAATCGATCAATAATGTGAACAAATAAGTGGCCAATCATATTTTTCATAATGAAAATCCGGCCAATTAGAATAAAATTTACAATGAACAACAATTACGTTGTGGTTCTTTATTTAAAACTAAAATTATCACATGTTGACCACAACTATCTCTTTTTTTACTTTTAACTTTGTTTAATATTTTTTTTGCGAGACAATTGTTTAAAAGAAAACTATTTTTCGTAAATACAAAAGAAAAAAAATATTAAGACGAGAAAAGACAAACAAATGTTATTTCTTCTGTTTAACCCATGATTTTCTGTCAACTGAAAATTATATGAATACGGTTTTGACGAATTCAATATTCGATTTGAATGAGATTTGACATTTGGCTAATGATCATCAAATCATTTGGATTGATGGTGAATTTTTCATCCTCATTTAACTGAAATTTGTTAGATGATTGGGGACAACTAATTGATTTTTAACTGTAAAGAAAGCACAGGTTACATGTAAATTTGATCGAAAATCAATGATTTCACATTTGCAGATTGGCTGAGACTGACGAGCTTTACAAATCGAGAACTTCTTATCTTTCAGATAATCAAAAACATATATGCTTTTTTCTAATACCCACCCCTTTTACAATCAAACACTCATGACAATTAAATTTGTTCACAAGATTAGCTTTCACTAAATCGTCAGTTTTTGATTTCACTGTAATTTCTTAGTTTAGATGTTGCGGACACTCTTGGTTTTGTTAGCGTGGATTTTATGTAGCATCAATTAAATATTATTTTTCTTTTTATTTATTTTGGTACCTATGATTATGCAAACCTTTCCTAAAAATAACAATAGAATATAGATGAACTGTTTTTTTAATATGGAGATCATAATTTGAATAAAAAATTCTTCCTCTTGAAATTCGAAACATATGATTAATATGAAAAAAACAAGCATTTTTGATATTTGAATGGTGAGTTTCTTGGAATTGAAAGGTATTAGCGACGGCAACTGAATGATCTCAGAAAATTCAACACTAATTCTGTCATTTTAGAAACACTTGGTAATTTTTGTCCTTCAAAAATGCAGAGTTACAAAGGGTTAATTAAAGTTAAAAAAATAAAGTTAAAGTTATTTTTAAAAACCAATGTTAACAATATGTAGTCGGGAATTTTCCAACCTTTTTCAGTCTCAAACTCATTTTATCGGTATATAAATAGATGGGATATTGCCGGCAATATATGACGCACCACCCAGACTAGTCTAAAGCCCGTTGTTTACAAGTTTCTCACCTTACCGCTTCCCACAAAAAACGAGTAAACTCGTCTCCAACGCTGTACTATAAAAATGGGTAATATGTTACAGGGTTATTCTGCTTTATATCGACATAATGCATTTTAATATCGACATTATACATTTTTATATCGACAATTATTCATTTCAATATCGACATTAGAAAAAAAATACTGATAGTGATTTTACACTTTTTTTAAAAATTAAATTAAAAAAAACATACAAACATATACAAAATAAAAAATAAAATAGTTTTGTTTTATTTTTAAATAAATTGTTGTTTTTGGCGTGCTAACTCAACCAAAAGTTTCATGTTACGATAGAAACCAGCACATTCGCCAGAACAATCCTCGGACATGAAAACTTGGACGATTGTATCTCCGATATTATTCTCGGGTTGACTTAATCTAATAGCATGATACCAGGACTATCATAGAAAAAGATTCTTCTATTTGATTTAGTTCTTGGCTGTAAGGAACTAAATACTTAACAGCAATTCTATTCTCTGCAATAAAACCTAAGATATCCTTATGCATTTTAATATCGACAATTATTCATTTTAATATCGATATAAATTACCCATCAAGTGACAAAAAAAGAAAGAAAGACAATAACAAGAGAAATTGATAACATAGTTGTTAATATGTCACAAAACGGAAAAAAAATAAAAGACATTTCAGATTCGTTGCAGATACATCGACAAACAGTCATAAAAAATATTAGAGATAACCAAAAGGGAGTTATATTCGTAGAAGCAGGCCTAAAGAGAAAATCTACTTGTAGAATTCGAAATTCGACAAATGATCAAATTGAACAAGTGATTTTTAATACATTGGCACAGAATAACGCCACAATACAAAAAGAAATTATACAAACTGTTCAGGAGATGTGTAATATTTCAGTCTCATAATGCACAATTTCTAGAAAACTCAAAATAAACAAACTGTCAAGAAAACGACTGGCCTTAATTCCAATGGAACGCAACACTGACGCGCAAATAAATGCTCGAGCATTTTATGCAGCCGAAATCTCTAGAATTCAAGACGAAAATCTTATTTTTCTAGATGAATCAAGGTTTAATCAACATACACAACGCAACTATGGATATTCATCTTTTGATCAAAAAGCTTACATGAGTGTCAGGGCTAATTGGGGTAGAGTCATAGTCTGGTATGCGCAATAGGATTACAGGATTTAATTTGTTACGACTATCAAGTAACATCTTATAAGGAAGAAACCTTTAAACAGTTCCTACAAGAAAAAAATGTTCCGTATTTTAACGCAAGCCCCAACAAAATCCTGATAATGGACAATGACCGATTTCATAAGACTAAGGATTTCTTAGGTTTTTTTGTAGAGAATAGATTTACTGTTAAATATTCAGTTCCTTACATCTCAGAACTAAAGTCAATAGAAGAATCTTTTTCTATGATAAAATCCTGATATCATGCTATTAGAGAATAATATCGGAGATGAAATCGTCCAAGTTTTCATGTCCGAGGATTGTTCTGGTGAATGTACTGGTGTCTATCGTAACATGAGACTTTGGTTGAGTTAGCACGCCAAAAACAACAATTTATTTAAAAATAAAAAACTATTTTATTTTTTATTTTGTATATGTTTGTATGTTTTTTTTAATTTATTTTTTAATAAAAGTGTAAAATCACTATCAGTATTTTTTTCTAATGTCGATAATAAAATGCATAATGTCAATATAAAGTTGAATAAACATGTAGTATTACTACAAGCTGTATAATTTAAAAGTAAAATACATTTATAATACTAAAATAATAATATAAAATTATTATTATCATAATATAAGCTACTTAGGAGATAGCAGGGAGAGATAATTGAATAAAGTAGTTTTAAAGATTCATGGAACATATAGGAAAAATATCAGAGATAACATGAAAAATATTTCAGTGTTTATCAGTCGCTCACGGTAGAAATAGTATACCCTGACAGAGTGGTGGCATCGTTTTCCCAGCCAGCTTTAGATTAAATAAAAGGTATTGACAATTTTTATTTTTCTTATCTTTTTTCAACTATAACATTCTATTTATAATTCTGTTTCTCATTTTTCCTTTATATTGAGTTATTTAATTTTTCTTATGCCTTGA
Organism: Girardia tigrina; assembly: GCA_001938485.1. NCBI lineage: Eukaryota > Metazoa > Platyhelminthes > Tricladida > Dugesiidae > Girardia > Girardia tigrina. The sequence goes on along the minus strand of MQRK01186931.1, from coordinate 2,567 downwards.
TTATTTAATTAGAGTTTTCAAAGACCCTACAGTAGGGTGCCTACTAGTTTGTAACGAAGGATTCGATTTATAAATATAAGATTCATTCTAACATTATTTTCTAAATAAAATTTTAATTTTTATGTATATTTTGTAACATCCTTAAGTCTATTTATACTACATTTTATTAAAAAAATCGAAAAAAAATTGATAAACCTTTCAAATAGAATTGACTTTTGTTTTATTAAATTAATTACGAAATAAATTGGTGTAAAAATATTGAATGTACAAATAAATTTTATTGATTGTGATTGTACTTTTTTCTCATGAAATTTGACAAATAATGAGACACACATGGTCTCCAAAATCCGCACCACTGGCGGAACCGATCCGACAGACTACGATACCTGAACCACTGGCGGTGCACGATCGACACGCATTGCCCCTTCAAGACGCATTGCCGGTGTCTCGACAGCGAATCGAAGAGATTGCCCACGATTCCAAGTGGAACCCACCACCCCACGTTCGGCGGTGCATAACGGAGGACCGGCGCACACCGACCGTAATACCGACCATTCGACCGGCGGCACTCGACATGCGGGGATCGCGAGCGACAATGACACGATCAGCTGTTTTTTCTCGCCCGGGAAACTCCGCACGAATAAGGAGTGTCGGCCGTCACAACTCGATCCGATGGCCTTCACTCAAGTTTTAAATATAATTATACCGTATTGAAGCAAAGAGTAATAATTGAATCGCTGTACAAAAAGAACATACAAATATTAGTATTTCGAACGAAAGACACAATATGCACTCATAATATGAGTCAGTAAATTATATGAATAATTAAAAAATTCTTTTGGGAAACTTGGAACATCAGAACACATTGACTAAAAACTATAGTTATTATTAAATATAAAATGATAGCAAACAGTTGCAAATAGTTCAAATTATAAAAATTACAGGAAATGAAGAATAATGAATGTCGAAACACTAGGGTGGCTGTTATTCGTACTCAGATACAACTCTAATTACGTTTCTTTATTAATTAAAAAAACTTAGAAAATTCGGAAAATAATTTACAAATATTTTCTGAAAGATTTTTCAGATTATTTTATTTCAATTTTATTATTTATTTTAATTTAGAGAAAATATCCATTTCTAAGATGTATAGACGGAGAAAATATACCGAATGTACGTTAACCTAAAATATTAACATATCTGTGGAAACCAACAATTTTTAAAATATTTCGTACCGAATCGGAAAAAAGTCCAATAAAACGATTCATAGAAAATTCTGGGGAAAATAAATTTTTGAGTTCGGAGTGCTTCGTTCATGAACATATTTTTCTTTTAAAAATTGCAATACCGAATAAATAACATCGAGTGGTAATGTTTTGTCACAATTATCATTGTTCTTATTTTGGGGCATTTTCGGTGTTGAATTTATGAAGAATTTCCCGTCAAAATTATAATTAGACGCTGAAGATCGATTGGGAAACATTTAAAATGAAATATAAACTTTGAACATAAGCTTTGTTATCATCTGAATTTTTGTACCATGTGTAAAATCTTATCAAGGAATTAAGACTAAAATATAAACACAATTAATTAAACATTTATTTAATAATTCAATTATTAAATAATAATTCAATCAATTATTAAAACAAATACATTTTTTTTAGGATTTAATTAATATTTGAATTTTCACTCATTAAATCTTTTTCGACACTTTCTTTATGAGATGTAATCGCCTAGGTAGTTTGGTGACTTGCGTTTTCGTTATCCGTTTGTTCCGTTCTCTATTATTTTTTAATTGCCCTTCCCGGTGGTGTTCGGTCGTCCGATTGTCCACTTTTTCTTTCTCTGGTTCTGGCTTTTTCAAGAGTCTCAGTTTTCTGGTGTTCATTGTAAATTTATTATCTGTTAGGAATGTGTGGGGTCCTATCGACTTTTCAATAGTGTTTTCGACCCGGGTTTATCCGAACCCGAAAACCCGGGTTTTGAATAGTTTTAATAAACCAGAAGCCCGGGTTTATATTTCTTAAAACCCGGGTTTGAAAAAATAGAAAGTACAATTTTATTGTACAAGACAAGTTTAATTCAAGGTTAAATTTGAACATAAATGGCGAGGTTTGAAGATTATTATTTTTTTAGCAACCATAAATCACATTAGGTATAATAACAAAGTTTTCGA
>MQRK01186928.1:2960-20628 GCA_001938485.1 Girardia tigrina | reverse complement strand
AGTCCCCATTTTTCCCCTACTAATGGGCGACCAGACACGAGAACTTGATTTTCCATCATGACAATGCTCGGCCTAATGTTGCAGTACCGGTCAAAAATTATTTGGAAAATGCCGGATGGGAAATTCTACCTCACCCGCCTTATAGCCCAGACATAGATCCTTCTGATTACCACTTGTTTCGGTTGATGCAGAATCACCTTTCTGGAATACGGTTCACCAATGTTGAAGGTATTAAAAAATGTCTTTATGACTTTCTCGGCGCAAAAGATGAGAAGTTTTTTTGGGATGGAATCCATAAATTGCCTGACAGATGGGAAAAAGTTGACGCTTCCGATGGACAATATTTTGAATAAAATATTTTTTCACTTTTATACTTAAATAAAAAAATTCCTTATTCAATTGGGCAGTTGTTAGGCCTTTCATAAAATCAATCAGAGTAGTCTTCAATTCATTAGGGTTTGCAAAATCTTGAATTCTCCTTTGCAACTCGATGTTCCGAAAAATATATCGGTCAAGCAAACTCAAATAGGATCTTTGAGGTATTAAATTCACTACCAAATCTTGGAGAGCATCAATTGTTGTGTGGGGTCGTACGCGATCAAGTATTCATAAGACTCGTTCATTAGGTATGAGTTTGTGAGGTAAATATTCAAAAAAATGTTATGGAATTGAATTTTTCTGTCAGCATTTATCGACCCTCCTTTTCCCAGTATTCCAATATAAAAATTGCAAATATTATTCACTGCTTGAATAATTCCAGGAGACTCTCGGATTTTCAATATCTCTATCACCATCAACCGAAATCAATTTGTAGACTGCGTTCTGCGGTGGAAATGATTTTAGATACATCCGCTTCGCATAACAAACGTACTATCTCTCCTTTGTGCCTCCTATTTTTTACTGAACAATAATTAAAAATATGTCCATTTAAATGCTGAGCATTTACTAAAAATACTAAGAAAATAATTAAAATATTGATAAATTGAATTAAAAAATACTGAGCATTTACTAAATTTACTGAGCTGCAAATTACACGCCCTATTTTTATGTATCAATCTATTCACTCTCGCAATACTTTCATCATATTTTTAAATTCACGATCATCCGGTGTTATCTACTCGGCCATCCTCTACCACTTTTGAACTCCTTGGACGGTTGCTATACTCTACGTAAACTAAAACTTTTATTATACCCTTCAGTTTCTAATAATCATAAATCTTAGTGCAATTTAAACCCTTTAAACTCAATACTTTAACTTAAAAATTTATTTAATAAACACTCATCTCATATGCGCAATAACAATTTGCTACAGAATTCCAAAAAGTATTCTCTCTAAAATCAATTCAAATTTACATTTATTAAACTTAATAAATTTTAATAAATATAAACAAACGTTTTAATATTAATGCTTACAGTCGTTGATTGATTGTATTATTTGAAACCACTATTCCCAACGCAGTTATTAATGAAAAAACGAAATAGTATACCGGATACCCTACAAAATGTACAATTTCTATATTCTTACATTTATGTGTACATTATTTTTCACTTATTTTTCCATTCTTTATATTAGCTTACTTTCTATGTGTTCATGGAATTTAGAACCCTATTTTGGAAGGCTTTTTACAAAATCAATTTTCTTAAAACTTTGCACACTTACTCATTTTCGATGACAATAAATGACAATGTAATAATTTGATCAAAAAGCTTTTTAAGGTCTAAGAACTTTGAAAAAACGCTCTCATCGGAGTTCCTGAACAATATTAATTGTAAAAGAGATACTTATAAATTATAAGTAGTTTAAATTACGCAAAAAAAGTAAAGATAAAAAAGTATTAATAAATATCACAGTATTAATAGTAATTTCCCCCTTTTACAAAAGATAACTAAAAAATTATATTTTGTCCAATAGAGTTCTGACAGCATAAAGAATGGATATAAAATTTTTTTGATTTAGTAGTTTAACTTTTGTACCAACTCTGTTTCATTTTTCAATAAGAGTAATGTAAATAATAAGGATGCAGAGTTTATGTAACTATGTTAAACGTTGTAATCTTGTACTTATTGATGACATCTTACTATATGTTTTTTTTGTTTCTAAGAATCTCGTGGTCGAACAACTTAAACAAACGTCAACTTGATTAAGATATTTGTTTGAAACTTGATGTTTTACACTTCATATTTCAAATTATGATAAAGATATACTATCATAAAAGAGTCTGTTCCTTGAGTATCTCCAATATTCAAAAATATGTTTAAAATATAATATAAAATATTAATTATTATGTTAAGTAAATAATAATACTGTACTTGAAATATTATAACATTTCGATGTGTTGTGTTGAAAGTCCCCACAGAATAAACAAATAATTAAAGACGGAGCTGTGATATTTGTAAAGATTTCCTTTGAGAAAGCAGTAAGGTTTCTGTAAAAAGACTTTCTTAAACCTTTTAATTTGAATGATGCGTTTGTGAGATCTATGTTTTTTGGAAAATATGTACAATTAAGGATCACTAAATATCGGTAATACAATTTATTTCCTTTCGGCAAAATTGTGAATATTGTGTCCTCGGCTGTATAAAATATACATTATAAAATTAAAATACCGATTTCTGAATATAAACATCAACATTTTATTGAATTATATATAAATATACTTCGAAAATAAACTTTAGTTATTAAAAAATCGAAAAAGTTAAAATAATTGTCATCCTAAAAGTCAAAATTTATTGCAAGGGATTTTTGAAATGTTTATCTTCACAAGCAACTAACTGACGCTAACGATCTTGTAAACAATAAAAGACATTTGCAAGCAGTTTTTCAGGAAATAGCGATATCTACTACAATTTTTTTTCTAAGAATAGGCAATGTCTCATAATATATTTTGTTATATAAATAGATGGCAAATAGAAATATTATATTCAACGCATGTTTCTTAATCAATTTTCAAAATTATCACATTGATCAGCTATTTTCTCAAGGAGATCTTCGTGTATCATTGAGTTAATACATACCGGCCATTTCAATTTATTGTCGGTAACAAGAAATAATTTTTTAAGACTTCTACTAACTGGAACATGTCAAACATCAGACGGTTCATAACAGAATCCCAGAGTGTTGCCACTGTATAAGTTGTGTATTCGATTCCGTTTTTCAAACGTTTAGTTATGGCAATAGCTTGTCCTGCATCACTTGAATCGAAATTTTCACTAGCTAACGTTTCATTTTCAATAATGGTATTCTCAACTGGATTTTGTGCTTGTTGGTTATTCATCCTACAAAGCAACAGAAACATTTTTTGAAAGAAAGTAAATCGAAATGTAATTACTTTATTTTACCATTCTAATTCCAAGTTTATTTAAAATTTACAATTAAATGTACAAATTAAAACAAATATGCATGATTAATAATAAATTATAAATTCAGATACCACAAAAATGGAAATAAAAAATTTACTTCCAGTGAATATTCTGCAATTTCATAGATGTGGGTCAATTTGACCTACATTGTACATTTAAGGCCCACATTGTACATTAAAATGTTTCGACACCGGAAGTATACTTTTTTAAATTATGTTTTCCATTTAATATAATCCTAATTAGCTCAATATCATATAGTTAGAATATAAATAAAAAAATACTTGTGTAGGTGTACTGATATTGGTTTAAAATCAATTTTTCTTCTGTTGTGGGTCGAATTGACCCACATTTCTGTACTAGTGTTAAAAAGACTTAAATACTTTTTAGAATTTATTAACAAATCACAATGTAAAAATTGGTACTTAAACAAAACAGTTTAAAATACTTTTTTAAAAGAAATTATTCAATTTTTGGGTTAATATATTATTGGTATTAACAAAATCAGATTAATATTTTTAAATATTTTATAACATGTTTTACTAAATCAATTTAATAAATAAAGAAAGATATCTATTTAAGCAAGCAAGAACTTAAATGTAATCTCAACAAGAAATTCAATAAAATTCTTGGAAAAAATTTAAGGAAATAATAAAATCGCTCTACGAAAAATTTAAAGTAAATTTTATGTTTTACTATTTAATCTTTTCCTTTTGGAAGTTTATTGAATCAAGTATCCTGTAGAGGATTATACGTTTAAGTGAACTTCCATTTTTTTATGGGTATCGCTTGGATTAAAGTATTCTGGTGGTTGTATTAAAGAGATGTGTTCTCAGAGTTTATTAATTGAATATTTTAACTGTGTCAGTGATTGTTGAAGAGTCGAAGAATTCATCCAAGTTGTGTGCAAATTTGTTTTATTGATAATAATGAGTTATTGAAGAAACTGTGTTCACTTTTCATATATTTGCGTTGAATGAACCTTTTGTTTAGTTTGGGTCAGATAATAGAATTGAATTAAATAAAATTAAAATTGAATCTAGATTTGAAATAAATAGCAAAAAATCCGTTGTTACGATGACTTTTGACAAGATCAGGATGGCTTATCAGAGGGAAGACAATGGATTTTTTCATTTACATATTTAGATATTGGTGTTTAATAATGTTAGTTGTTTGAATATGTTAAAACCAAATTATAGAAGGGAAACCCCACACAAACTTTCAAATCAATTAAAAATTTTCCATCAAGATTGTGTTTTAATTATTTGGATAATTAAATCATTTATGTGAAATTAAATGCAAAAAAACAAAAAAAAATGCAGATCATTAATAAAACAATAGGAGAAAATTTCAATTTGCCTTATTTTTCCAATATTTTTCAAAATCATTTTTCAGAATTCAAATAAAATCTTCATTTATCGAAATTCAAAATTCTAAAGCAATACTAATGAGAAAATGAGAAACGACGTTCGTTAAGTTCATAAATAATGATTTGAAGACCGGAACTCGGTTATTTCTTATTTCGACGCAATATCAGCAGCTGCTCTGGGAGATCCGGATAAAATATTAATTTCTTTCAATTGCACTTCCACCTACGGTGTTTTTCAGCTCTATTCCATCCATTTTGCATTTGGAGATGGAATAAATCCAGTTGGTCGCCGCTTGAGGGATCGTAATGCAACTTATGTCTCATCACTGTTTAAAGTTGAAAAACGGAATCAGCACGAGGCTGCAACTCCGTCAATTGTGAGAACGATAAACTCAGTTGAAGGATGTCATCATGGCCTTTAGTCACTGTTTCAATTTCATCCACTGACAACCTGGAAGTTCATGAATGGGATTAGATAGGACATCAAAAAACAAGCAACGCTGCTGCCTCAAGGTGTCACCGGCATAAAAAACACAGTTGAGAAGCGAAATTGTAATTTGAATGAAAGAGTAAAAAGAGCTGTGACATCCTATAATCGTGTTGAGCTACTTGTTTTTCTACGTACAAGGGCTGATATGTCACACTCCTGAATGTTAATGTTCAATTAATAATAATATTTATTGAAGACTTTATTTTTTTGTTATTATTTTTTGTAATTTTTTGTTATTATTTTTTGTTATAATTAAATTATCCTGGGATCAAGTGTCTTCGGGATTAACTGTATCGGGATTTAGTGTCCCCATACCAAAATTGGGAAGCAGTATAGAAAATACCGAAAAAATGGGGAAGAAATTTGGAAACTGCGAAAAAAAACTATTCTTTCAAAAATAGAAAAATTAATTAACCTCGCAAATGAGAATTTCGAGACAAAAAATTAAAAATTTAATATTTACCCTATCCACCACAATATGATGTGATATTGGTTTACAGAATCAGGTTGAGAAAGTATTAAATTTCAATGCAAAATTATTCAATTCATAATGATATCTTAAGGGTTTCCATATGAAAGTTCGTTGGACTGCTGGAAATGAATTTGAGAACGAAGATAGTTAGATGTTTTCAGATAATAGAGCTCCATACCATTGCAATCGATTGTAAAGATCTTAAGTGTTTGACTGGCTCCTTCATTCACCAGACCTGAATCCAATCGATAACGTATGGTTATTATTAAGATTACATATTTCAAAGTCCACTTAATGAAATATAACTTAAAGGTACATGGAAACCATAAATGTAAAATTTCTGTAATAATAAAAGATTGCATTATCAAAATTTCAGAATGGGTGCATGGATTTGCAATTCTGTACAAATAAATCTGAGTTCCATAAGGTAAACTTGGAATTGTTCATCTTTTACAGCACGATATTGTATTTTACCGTTTAGCATTTCTGTTCATCACAGCTCCAACAGAAATATTTCTACTTCTGAACTGGGGTACTAATGTGGTTGCACTCTCATATTTTTGTTTTACATAGTTTAGACCTAGTGGATATGTCTTAATCAATCGCAATAACAATGTCGAAAGACTTAATAAATAATTACCATAAGAATGAAACGAAGTATGAATTTTACTGAAGTAATAGATGTTTGCTCTAACGATATATTTTCTTAAGAAAACAGACAACCCATTCCAATTATTTTCCAAGAAATGCAATAGTTGAAATGAGAATCTTAAGGATGAAGATGGTTGTGGACGGGATTGTGATATTGACAACAATGGATTGAAGGCATTAATCAAAGCTAATTCAAGTTTTACACTTTAAAAGTTTGCTAATGCACAGTGATAATTCAACATACGAGTTCAATTCGTTCATATGTCACATTGTTCGTATCTCTGAGCAAGTTTCCCCATTGAAAGTATTTGAAATGTCATTAAAGCGTTCCAGCTCAAAAACACCACTTCAGTTGTTTTTGTTAAGAGTTTTTAAATAAGAAAAATGTATTTACAAGAAGAAACGTGCAACATTCCCGAATCGTGCATAATGATAAATTGTTCTCTGTTGATTAACATTTTTCTTAAAAATCAGAAAACATTTAAATTGATTCTAAATAGAATTTCATCAACATTTAATTATCTATTTATCTATTTTATCCATTTCCAATTTAATTATCTATAAATAGAAAAATACATATTCCATAAAAATGCGAACCAAACTTATCAAAAATGCTTCGAAAAAGAGGGGAACAAACATACAGATTAAGGTATATTCTGAGGTAGGAGAAACTGCTGGACGTTGCACACGACACCAAAATGCGCCCCACATGTTTGGGTAAGCGGCATCGTCATAGTATTCGTTTCCTCGTATCTCAAATCTTGCTCTCATTTCAAAGAGAAATATCACTCATTTGGCGGCTCGTATCTCAAAACAATCGTTTATTAGCACACTCGTATATCGATGCATAACTTTACTAGGTGTACATATTAAAATTATTTATAAACACCTTCAATAAAATCAGAATCCATAATCCAAAGTGGGATAGAAGAGAATACTGTGAATATGTTTGGCAAAAGTCCTTAAGTTCAAATTGATTATTTAACTTTAATGAAATATTAACACTTTATAAAAAATGGAAAATTGTCATAATGAAATATATTTCCAATTTTAAAAATATAATAAAATCAAGAAAAGAATAAGCATACGTATTAATTTATAACACTTCGTAACATTTATTGTCACTCGATGTCCACATGTAGCACAAAATACGAATTTCATTTTGGTTTGAAACGGACCGATCTTTAAAAACCTTCGAGCGTATTTTCTGTAACTCACATTTATGTAGGTAAAGTCGATGGATTTTATGAAACGCGTGATCGTAATAGGATATAATTCACAAAACAAATAGAGAGGTTCCACGGTCAAATAATTTTTTTTGTTATCTGGTGATATGGAAATGTTGTATTTGTCTAAATTTGATCGAATACGTTATACAAACTTGTAAGTAGTCAATTTTCAAAAACCAAATATTTTTAATTAATTTTCCTAATTCTTTAATAAATATTAACATTTTTCATTCTGAACAATTGTGGTAAATTTCTTTTTAAAAATAACAAAGACAAAATTTCCTTAACAATTTTTTGTATTTTTATTGATTATTAATTTCGACGGTATAAACCTCATCGTCAGATATTCGAGAATAAATATGAATTTTATTTTTGTAATCATTGAACGATTTTGTCATCTGAACTCACTGTTCAGGATTCAATTAAAAAAATTAATTATATCTTAAATTTATTATTTTTTTTTATATCAATAAGATTCTTCATCGTTCTTTACCTCAAAATTTTTCCAAGAAATTTAACGATAATTGAATGACGATCCATGACAATTTTATTGTTTTTTCGTTTTTTTTGCTTGCTCGATATATATATATATATATATATATATATATATACAGTCGTGGCCATAATTCACCAACCACCCCTAAAATACAGAGATTTTTGACTAACTGATATTGTAACGAAGTATTAAGGATATATTCAGTACATACAAATTATAAGAAGAATACAGACATGGATGTACAGTTCAAACACTCTTCCAGTAGTACTTTGTATGACCACCTTTTGCATTAATCACTCCTGTCAATCGGCCAGCATTAGATTGTTAGTTAGTTATGGGCTAATCTCCTGTATCCAAACACGTTTAATCACGTCAAGTAGGTTATCATATGGTATGGGGGCGTGCTAAGCAACATTTTCTTTCGCTATTATCCAACAATTTTCAATCGGCGATAAATTAAGTGAGTTGCCAGGCCATGAACCCAAAACGTTTATCTCGTTTGTTTCCAACCAGCTTTTGTTTAAACGCAACTGATGCAATAGAGCCCTGTCATTTTGGAAATAATTGCACTGACGCATTTGAAGGAAACGTTGGACCTTATCGCGAAGAATGCCGTTGTACACAGGCGAAGTGATAGTAGTTCCCTTGGGACAGAACCAAAGACCGCAGTGACCTCTGACCGCAATTGTGCCCCAAATAATAACTTTCAGTGCACTGCGCACAGTGGGAACAGTGTACTGTGGCCTAAAGCGTGGACCAGGATCCATGTGCCTTGCTGACAGATTGTGGTTTCATCACTGAATATCACCGAACACCATTGCTCCACTGTCTAATTCTGGTAAGCTTTTGCAAACGCGAGCCTATCACGAATATTCTTTGACGATACACGTGGTTTTTTGGCAGGCTTGTACGATCGAAAGCCTCCTTCAACCAGACGTCGACGAATGGTTCGTGCGCTTGGAAATTTATCAATGTTAGCTTGAAGATCAGCTTGTATTGCGCGGGAACCAGCAAATGGATTGGTCTTGCAGGATCTCCAAATGGCTCGATCTGTCACCTTGATTGTGATTTGCGGCCTTCCACTGCATTTTGTATAGGCAAAGGCGCCGGTGGCTTGATGAAGACTAAGAGTGTCGGCTACTGCAGTGCGGCTAATATTGAATCGCAAGGTAATTGCACGGCTCGAGACTCCAGTGTCTTGTAAAGCGATGATTTTTGTCCTCAGAGTGAGTAAAAGTTGCTTGCCAGTCATGTCGGAATAGTCAAAAATACTTGACACAAATACTTTTATATATCATAATATCATTGTTGGTATGCTACTAAAGCTGTATTCTTATTGGATGTTGGTTAAGAACATTATTTACATGCACTTACACACACACGCACGTAGATATTAATTTTCTTTAAAATGCAAGGGTGGCCGGTGAATTATGACCACGACTATATATATATATATATATATATATATATATATATATATATTTGTATGTGTGTAAAAAATGTATAAAGATAATATGTAAAAAATAGTTCGATTGTATAAAAATGAAAAAAATTACAAAATCGAAATTTGAGACGATTTGTTTAAATATTATGAAAGTAAATTGTATTGATTTGAGTTGAATATAAGTCAGTGTTTCAATTGATTGTTCAAATATAGTTTTTGTCTATTGTATGTTTTTTTTTAAAATAAAGTCCAATGTGGCGAAGAAATGTGGCGAATAATTCGTCATTTCTCCGGTTCAATTTTCTCCGAATGCGATTCTAATATTTCCAATTTAAATAGTTTCGATTTTCTCTCATTCTCTATCGTCGATTATGTCTTCGTCCAACCCGAAACCATTGTTGATTTTTGATTTCGATCACACTCTGATTGAAGAGAATTCCGATATAGTTCTATTTGATCTGTTGAAAAAATCAAACGACAAAAACGAATTGATGAAGAAATTCCATTCGAATTTGCGATGGACCTATTACATGAATGACGCTATTCTTAAATGAACTTTGTATGAAACTCTCTTTTATCAATTTTAATGGTAATTTTAAATGAAAAATTTAAAAATCATTTCTTCAATTTCTTTCTTTTCTGGAAGAAATTCGACTGATTACTACTCGAACAAACACATTGAAAGCTCGTCGTTGTCAATTTAACAACTTAACTTACGCGCCCCAGCTCAGTTAATGTATGCAAAAGTGTCAAAATTGCGAATGCCCGAACCAAGATCGAGCATTCATATTTTTAATGTTCCGCATTAATTTTGCCCAAATTGAATTCGTTGTTTGAACTAAAGTGTATATGTTTACTATTGTTGTATATCTACATATATTTTTGTCATTATCTTATTATACCAATACAAAAAATACATTTAATATTTAATACAAAATTTAATTTTAATTTAATACAAAAAATGCAGTTTTTGATTTGTTTTACCTTATTCTTATGACTTTCTATATATAAAACAATAATAAAAAATACGATGATTTTTTACCACTAAATTCTAAAATATTAGGTGCATTAATTGGTTAAAGAGGTACTGATGAATTAAGAGTATCGAAATTAGTAAGATCAGCAAGGTTTTAATCTCATCTAATACGGCGATTGGTGCGACCCCGGATTTCTTCGAAGATCGTGACATCTTACAAGGTAGCTCATCCATGCTGTCAGTTTTGGCCCTTGCATCTCAGCATGGGTACTGTAACTTGTATCTTTGTCCCTCCTCGTCGTAAAACAAATGAAATCGAGCAGATAAGGGCCGATTAAAAAACTTCAAACCATAAAAATTTGGCTCCTAATAATAAAAAGGGAACTCGAAGTGAGATATTTTTTATATCCCCACGATCCAGATACCCCCAACCTGCAACAATCTACCACAACTTCGCAATTACACACACGGTGCTAACAACACCAATCTCTTTTTAAAAAAATAAAATAGATAAACTAAATATTTTGGAACTTCAATTGACAATTGGCTGATACATCTTTTGCACAAATTGGAAATTAGTCTCTTATTTGAATCACCTCAAAAAATGAGACTTATTGCCGATATGAAATTTAAAAATTACAGGAGGCGTGAAAAAAGTAGTAACCAGCAATGAATAATTCGATTAATTTATCAATTGGTTTAGTTCTGAAATAAATAAATTTTGTTCACAAAAACGAAAGTTACTTATTGGTACTAAACTTCTTGAACTTAAAAAGTATTTTTATGATGTAGTACTTTAACTATTGAATAATTTTTCATCAAATCGATCATTTTTATTTAAAAGATAATAAACTTTTAATATTACCTAAATGAGTGTAACATCTGCTTGCATTTCCTGTTACCAAATGACCACAAACAAAGCAAAGAATTGGATACGGTCTGCTAACTTTTCTGATAAAAATGTGAGTCGGAGAACTTTTTAGACTATTTGGATAATTGGATAGGAAATAAATCTTAATAAGTAATCTTTGTTTGAGAAGTTCATGTGGATAAAATTCACAATGAAAATTCAAAAATTCAGTGAAAAAATAAGCAGTAGTATCGTTAGGGGTAATATTTATGACTACTTTTTTGCCTAGATACGAATTTATATCATTAATTTATAATCAGAAACTCACAAAATTAATTAACTTTCTTTACATTCGTAAACCATTCAATATAATTTATCAAGAATAAATGTATATAAAGTTTGTAATTGATAAAATTGGATGTCAAACATTTGAATTTTACAGTAGGTCTTCCAATATATAAAATATGTTACTATAGATACATGACACAGTGATACTTTAATTCTGTCGTTGTTAGTAATGTCAATATTCAAATTCATCAAAATAAAAATATTAATAATAAGACAAACAATAAAAACGTATTTATAATTGTGGTACTCGAAAAATTTAACGAAGATTAAAACAAGTTAATAAAAAGTCTAGTGACAATTTAAGCGCAATTTCCTTATGTTATTCGTTGCCCAAATATTAAAACATTTATATCAGTATTTGACTATGATTAATTTTTTGTGACCGAACGAAAGGATATTTTTGAAAACTTTCTTCGGCAATATTGTTCTAAATTATTGCAGGAATCGATTGGTAAATGTTTCAAGTCGCTAAGTGGTCTGGTGGCCGAGATATAGGCCAAAAACTGCATTTTTTCGAGGTTTTTTTGTTTTTCCGGGAAATCCGGGAATTTTTTTGGCCCACAATCATCCTCCAAACTTGCTTAACATATTTGCTTTTGGAACTAGCCATCGATATTGCTTTGTTGAGGAAGAGATACGACTTAAAGCTGCGGACACACATCCATCCATCGATCCACACAGAAATAACCAATTAATAATCGCAATTGTCAGTATGGAAATTGCGCTAAAAAATTCAAAAAAGAGGCAAGTTGTTTAAGAAAAATTGATTAAATTACAGAGCGACAAATTTTGAATTAACTGTGAATAAAACGTCGAATAGACAACAAATGTTATTAACTACAGTTGCATTATTTTTCAGTAATTTCATTTTTTGTCCACTGTAAATTACATGTGACGAGAAATGCCACAGACCGAACCCGTATTTTTCGTCCGCACGACAAATCGGCCGAACGAACTCGGCACTATCACGATCAAACCGTCGAGACACAACTGACCGACACGACGTCATCTACAAGAACCTCACTCTCCGCGCTCCGAACAGCATCGATCGCTGCGTACCACGCGACACTTGATGTATCGACACAAGACGACTAATCGACCGGTACACACTGAACTCAACCTGTGCACTGATACCGTCAAGTCGATCTACCGATCTCTCCGAGCAACAATTCCCCGCACGTTTAAGGGGATTTCAATAAATTAAGTTAATTAAATTTAATTTCATATACTAAAACACATTCATAACGAATATTAAAGCAAATATTTGCTAATGAAAATATCTTAATATTAAAATAATTTGAGTTTAATAAATTAAGATGATTTGTTAGTTGAATTTTTTAAATTGAATAAAATACGCAAGAAAAACGACCGTTTAATAAAGATTGTTGAATTCCCTTGGAGTTTTGATTTTATCATGATTTCATTATTACCAGATATCGCGGCACTTAGAAAATGGATGAAGACCCTGATAATAATACTGGTTTACGATGAGAGTTAAAATGTGATGATCTGGCTCTAGCTATTTCACGATTACGGGTACACACTCCACGAAAACAAGCAATCAATGCTACCGTTGGCATTGGTCAGTGAGACTTTGATCTTGTTCCTGGGATTCGACAGGGTGGATTTTGAAAAGAGTGTCACCAGACTCACGGAAGATTTCATCCAAAGCTCAAGGTTATCATTGGTTAATCTAGACTGCTGACAGCTGATGCCCGAAGAGAGCGCGGATTTCTTTATATCGGATTTGAAGTGGCCAGAGGCCGTAATCTATGGAGATATAGGCGGTAATGTGATTTTTGCGACAAAAGCTTTCATCAAAGGGCTATCCGAGCTGGCTATAAAAAGTTTGGACTCTGAGTAGCTGCGCAAAACACCATATTATAAACAAATTTTATATATGCATATATCAAAATCCTCTGTGTAATATTTTGGGCTGGTATAGTTTGTGAACTAGTAAATAAAAGGACATATTAAAGTGATCTGGTATGTTATATTTAAACAATAACAAAAACGTTTACTTTACGTATAAAAGAATAATGAAATCTTGAGTTAAAACACATTTCAATCAACAAATTAACGACAAAATTCAGTATTATTTATTATTTATTTTCTGCTTCTGCGGTGTTATTAGGATGGTACTCTTTAATTTTTTAGGGAAATTAGGATATATTTGTTGTTCAAGAAACAAATAAACATATTTTTTTCTCAATTATGATTTTCAAATAATATACAGTCATCGCAAAATTATCCGGCAACCCGGTATTATTATAAAATATAGTACAAGTCTCAATAATATGTTTCAATATAACAAAGTATGTATTAAAAATCCCTAAAAATTCAAATAATAATTATTGAGTGTTATTTAAGTGAAAAGTCTCAGAGACAAATAGTGGTCTTAATTTGAAACCTAACAACTGCAATAGCAGATGCAATTTGCTCATTCGAAACGAGTAGAAATGATTTTTTTTCTGGCCAGAAGTGACCGTTCTCCATTTATTTTTAGCAGAGGTAAACATAACTTAAAGAGGATGGTGAAAAAAACAGAAATACTTCCTCGCCCAAATTAATTCGCTATACTTTCCACCTCCAGTCTCCAAATAGACCAGAAATAGATATCTGTATGAAATGGGCCATTATGGAGGATCTGACAAGAAAAAACAATATGTTAGCGAGATAAACATAAAATGGAGATTATTGTGGTTCAAAGAGTGAAAATCTTGGACGCAACAAATAGTGAATTAATATCGTTTGGTCAACAAGTTATGCTTTACATTATTCAAATCAAATGGTCGAATGTGGGTTTGATGACAAAAAGAAGAGCGGTATCACCCTGACGACAAGGAATGCTCAGATCACTTTTATTTCAATAAACATTTGTATACAGAATATAAAAGTTATGACGTTTATTTCTGGTTATCATTGTAAAACATAGTGCAGTGTCAGTGATTGTGTGGTTTTGCTTTACCTGAGAGTTAATTGGAACACTGTTTTTGTGTTCCGAACAAGTCAATAAACAGGAAAATGTCAAAATTTTGCAGAATAGTCTCATCCATTTTTTGTAGAAAGTGAGAGCAATGACAATTCAATAAGACTGTACGACTTGGCACATTTCACAGGGAATGATGAGCTGGTTAGAGATTACATGAATTCCTGTAATATCATTGGCACCTCAATATACCGAACTCAACACAATAGAGAAGAGGTTTGATGAGTTAGAGAAGTAAGCAAGAAAGACAAAGTCCCTGAGTACAACACACGAGTTGTTCTGAGTCATTATTTCTAGGAAGAGTTGAACTCACAAATATTCATCAAAATACTGATCAGTTGGGCTCTTATCGTCGAATTCATAAAAATAAATTGTTATTTCATTGTTTTACTGTCTTTTACTTCATAGAAAATAGTAATTCAATTCAACCAACTCTAAAAAAGGTGCTCAGATACTTTTGCTAAGGTGGTGTAGA
Organism: Girardia tigrina; assembly: GCA_001938485.1. Taxonomy (NCBI): domain Eukaryota; kingdom Metazoa; phylum Platyhelminthes; order Tricladida; family Dugesiidae; genus Girardia; species Girardia tigrina. Next base: position 5,482 of record MQRK01186928.1, on the reverse strand, counting down.
TATTTTTGAACCTTTTTTTCTGTTTGTTCTTTCTTTATAATATTCTTTTTAGATTAACGACTTTATTTTCTAAAGAAAAAAATTCTGTAGTTGCAAATTATATATTCCACATATAAATAATAAACAATTCAAATATTTAGATTTTTATATTTATATTTAATGTATACGATGTAGGTTTATACATATATGACATGTGAAGTGCATGTAATTTCAACATTAAATTTTAATTTACTTTAAATTTTAAATTAATTTACTTAATGCTACCCGGCTGAATTTGATATATTATTTTTCTTTAATATATGTTTTTTTTAAATCTAATTAGTATTTTTTATGTCCCCCATCTTGTTAATCCTCGCAACCGGGGGCCGAAAATAAATGTTAAACAAAAACCGCAATCAAAAATGTAATCAACAATTTTGTTTTAATAAACAAAATTTTGTCAGTTTTTTGAATTCAATAAATTTTTTGTGGAAAAGAATTTTTTTCTTTTTTATTTTTCATACACAAAAACATGTAAATAATATATCTTATAAATTCATTTTCTCTATTTTTACTAAAAAACAAAATCATTTTTTATTAACCTAATAATTTTAACTTTATTAATCATGTCAGAGTAACAATTAAATGATTACCATAATAATTGTAACATCGAAAGTCAATGAGAAGCAAAATATGGCCACATGAAAAACAAATTGTTTCCCTATCTCTTCCGTTAAATACAACCAACAGTGGCGTTACTGCAGATGAACTGCTATTATTAATAATGAATCCAATACCCTTCACAAGGTCTTTTGAATATAATTCAAAGGGTTCGACCACACATACAATATCAAAAATTCGATTAGGCAAGTAAATCTTTGAATAGTCCGGTTGAATTGTAATATTAATTTTTTTATCTGAAAAATAAATTATGAATAATAACAAATACTGATTGAATATTTAGTTGATAATCAAGATTTAAATAATTTTTTAGTTTTGTTGAACAGAGGACGTACCATCGAGATTTCGTATAACATGGGATGAACAAGCTTGACCAGATATTTATCGAAGATTACTCCGATCGCCAAGACTACATACTTAATATGAAATCCGGCTTAAAAAGTACATCAGACGTTTTTGTGGAGATGGAAGAGTTCAATCTGGATGATGAAATATAGACATAAGGTGTTGATAAGGAAAAGTTGCGTCAACGGTCACCTAATTTAAAAGTGCTGAGGAGGCCTTGAGTGAAGAACTACATTGAATTGTATTACGACAAAGTCAGCTTCAGATTAGCACACAGATAAAGAAAATTATATTTTGAATTGATTTTTCTTTACCATTATTAAAAAGAATTTTCCTCAAATAAATTTTATTTTATTGTAAAGTTCAGTTTTATAGAAAGTGAAAGGTTTTGTAGAGTCTTTTCTTCTTTACAATTCATCATATAGTTTTTCTAATTCCACTAATGCTTATTTCCTATTCGTAAATGTCGGACGTTCTCTATACCTTTAATTAGAGTAATTTTTCCTGTCTTTCGATCGGCTTTTTTAATTATCCCGTTTTCATTAATCCACGTTCCTTAAAACTATTCAGATTTTCAAAACACTGTGTTCTTAAATGTCCTCTATTAAAATGATTCCCCTTCACATTTAGATACTCTCTTCTAATATTTACTTATTAATTCCATATCCAACTTTAAAATTTCATCATGTCTTCTTCCATGCTTTCACCTGTCCATGGTCTTGTTGCTGTTCTTTTATTTTCCAGTTATTTTGTTTTCCATTTAATTTTCTCTTTTTGTGTCATATACTGTCACTTATATGTTGCTTTTATTTTCATTACATTCGAACGTTGTCGTTTGTATGTGTAGAAATTAATCAGATTTTGTAAGACCCCCAAAGCGCTAAATGATTAAATCTTGTTGATTGTATCGACTTCTGTCGATGTGTTAATAAATTTTTACAAAAAAAATTAATTTTTTCTCTCCACATTTGGACTTTTAACCCTAATTACCCTTGGCCATTTTACATGCGTAACATGCCAAGTGATGGGAATGAATTCTGTGATAGTGGTTTTGGTACATAAAGAGTAAATATTAGAATACATTTAGCTCATACCATCTTAAAAAATAATTTTGTTGCAGTTATTTAAATATAATTTTGAAATGAGTTTCGAAGACTCATTCCAGGTTAATTACGGTTAAATCGACTTATTTGTCAATTTTTATAAATGAAAGTGAGCGAAAAGAGATAATTGTGCTCTCTGTTGGCAAATGTGGCTGACAGAATGTACATCTCAAGTATCCGTGTGCGAATGTGACTAATTCCGGTCTTCCGACTTTGTGCACGTCCATGATCGAGATTATGACCGTATTGTTACCGAATATCATTCCATATGCTTGGAAGATCCCTGGGACACCAGTAATGACCGATCTGTCTTGTCTAAGGGACACGCAAGACCAGTGGTCTATGTGGCCTGAGTAGAGGGAGCAGTATTTTTTTCCCGCGGATTTGTTACAGCTGATGAAAATCTCGTTCGAT
>MQRK01186924.1:21415-34523 GCA_001938485.1 Girardia tigrina | reverse complement strand
TTCAATTAATAAAGTGAAGCTTACAATTATATACTTAAAGATTATTTAACTGAATAGATTTCATAGAAAAATTTGATTTTGATGTTTATGAATACAATCTCAATGCATTTAATTTTAAAAAAAATTTTTCATAATTTACTGAAAGGAAATAAATCTCGGTAATTGATAAAGAATTCACGTCAAGTACACAAAACTAAAACTTATCGAACATTTTCAAAGCAACTCTAATTTAAGGACATAGTCAATCTGTATAGCTTGCATCAAGATGGTTCTGTCAGTTCAACGCCTTCGCCGAAGGACGTCGGTAAGCCGACACAATCGAGTGACTATCAAATCAACATCGAATTCGAAAGAATAATTCAAAACAACAGTCATGTAATAATACTTAGTATGATCTTTGAGTTTTATTTCTTTTTAGTTGCTTCTTTTCGATAGTGAAAACTTTCCGTTACTATGATCTTTCACATGTGTACAGCTCCTACAGAAGTGGAAAATAATGAGCCATTTCTCTGAAAGAGTTCTTAGGCAGGTAAGCACATCCATCGTTCCACGCACAAAATCAGGAAACTATTGTACTCTTTTTTAGAAAATAAGGATATGAACATTAACCGAAGCTAATTATTGGTAATCAAAATTATTAAAATCTGATAACTTACAATTTCAATCTGTTTTTCTAGGATAACTTAAAACTTGATTGCGCAACTTAGTTGACTTTTGTATTTTGTTTTCAGTTGAGGTATGATTGCCTTAGCATGTCTCCGTTACGCAGTTATACTGTCAGGTTATGTAAAAAATCTTGAAATGATAAATTGTTATCAGATGGCCCTAATAATATGTATATATACAGGTTGATCATAAAGTAACTACCGGGTTTTAAACTGCAATAACTTTTGAATTATATTGTATTTCTATTTAATTATTGTGAAGGACAGGCTCACTCTTAAAATATTTGAAACAATTAATTTTTATAAAGAATTTCTAAAATAAGGAAATATTTAAAATCAAAAGTTTTCTAAGTAATTATAATTAAAAAATATATCTTCATTAATTTTAAAAAGTTATTTTCGGAAATAATCAAATTTTAATTATAGAATAAAAACTTAAAATGAAATTAATTGGGAAATAATGGATTTTTAAATAATTGATTGAAAAGAAATATGAGAAATATGACAAGGATGATTATGTTTGTACTAATTTTAAAAGTTATTCTGAAAAATAAAATAATGAACTTTGTTGCCAGATATGTAAATTAAAATAAGTATAATCATACCAAAAAAATTTTTGGTGTACAAGCTTTTATAATTTGTCATATGTTTGCGGTTTTGTATCTATTTCACCCACTTCCCATATTTTTTGACTGAATTATCAAAGCTTACTAGGCGAAAACCCGCTTTCTATTTGCATTTAGATGTAGCAAATTTCAAAGCCTACTACTGAGGAAAACATGAGAACGACACTTTAATTACTTTTTTTCCGGCCAAACTAAAGACGATAGATGAGCAGTGACAGTGAAAGTGTATTGTCACCTAGAATACATCAGTCCTGATAGTTTCATATCGCTAGGTGAATGGGAAGTGAAGTGAATTTTCGATCGCAAGATTTGATGCATCCAGACAGACAAACAAATGAAACGTAATAAAAGCTTGTAAAAAACAGATAATCTTAAATTTTAAAGTCAGTTTGAAATTCTGCAAATTAAAGATTTAACAAATACTTAATTCCAAATAGTTTTCGTAAAAAAAATTAAAACTTTTATCATTAATGTATCGTAATAATAATAAAAATTTGAATACTGTAAATTATTTTTTGTATTTAAATTGTATTTAAAATTTGTATTGTATTTAAAATAATTGTAGGTAAAAAATGCTTTTAAATTGTCTTTAAAACAAATTGTACTTAAAATTGTATATTTTTGTATTTTAAATTATTGTCGGTAAAAAATGCTTTTAAATTGAAATATTGATAATAAATAAAACTTTAAAATCTTTTAAAAGTTATTAATTTTAAATTAATTTTAAATTTTTTTATTAATTTTTAATAAAACGTTTTTATTATTTTTTTATTTAAAAACGTTTTCACAAATAAATAAAATAACATTAAACTAATTCTAAAATTATAATAAAAATCATTTTTATTAATTTAGTAAAAATATGACTAAAAAATTAAAGGGGTTTTAATTTAAATTAAGTTGCATAAAATAGTGGAATGTAAATTTTCAAAATAAAGCGAATAAAAAAATTTCAATTTTAAACTAGCTTATCAGTATTTATAATTACATATTTTTATATAAAAATTTGGTCCAAAGAAAACGAAGAAAAGTTCCTCGACGAAAAATTGTTTGAATAATTGTTATTTGTGTTAGAAATAAAATTTAATGTTAATGAATTATAATTTTGATCAAGAACCCAACAATTATAAAGGCATATTGAAGCTTATTCTTAAAAATTTTATTAAAAGTACATTTTGTTTAAATGTATTAATTTTTGTTATTGTTATAAGCGTAAGATTCAAAATGGATGTAAATCAGTGTTTAAAAATTGTTATTTTTTTTGCGAGTCAGTGACTTTAGTAAGAAGAGAACTTCAATGACTTAAATGGAAAAATATTTCAACCGAAAAAAATGTATTAGAAGCATCTTCAAAAAGTTTAAAGAAACAGGAAAAGTTCTAAATTCCCCAAAATCTGGAAGACCACCAATTGATGATGAAAAGCAAAGTGAGATAGCAGAACATTTTAAGCAAAAACCCCAGTCTTCTAACAGGAAATCGATGTCAACTCTAAATTGCTCTTATGGAACTATTCAAAAAGTATTACGAAACGACTTAAAAATGTTCCCCTACAGAATTCAAGCCACACAACTTTTGTATGAAGAAGATTGCGCTCTTAGACGTGTTATGTATGAAACGATAATTCAATCGATAGATGCGGATGAAAATTTTCTTAACCTGATATTCTCTGATGAGTCAACTTTCTATCTTAACGGCATTGTAAACAGACTTAACTATCGCATTTGGGGCACTGAAAAACAAACCGAAACATATCAGAGGGCGCAGGTTAGTGAAAAAGTTAATGTTTGGAGGGGGTTGTCTTCAGCTCGTGTTTATTGAAGGAAACATAACAGCGGCGCTTTACATGGATATGTTAAAAATTTGCTTTATGACATCGTTATCAAGAAAATGCAAACGGAAAGCTGTGTTCCAGCAAGTTGGAGCACGTGCCCATTATTCACTGATTGTGCGACAATTTCTGGATGAAGCGTTTCCACAACGTTGGCTGGGACGATGTGGTCCATATGTATGGCCGGCCAGGGGTTTTTTATGTGGGAGTATTTGAAGAATGAAATGTATAAGAGAAAACCAGAAAGAATTTAGCAACTTAAAGACTTTATTTGTCAAGAAGCAGCAAAATTAGATGGTGAAATGTGCCAAAATGCCATTAAGTCTTTGCAAGGTCGCCTTTAACATTGTATTGATGTCGATGGTTATTCTGTTGAATATTTTTAAATTTTAATAAATGCTTTTTTGTTATTTAAAACCCTTTTTTCATAATGTTTTGCCAAAAAAAGTTATTGCAGTTTAAAACCCGGTAGTTACTTTATGATCACCCTGTATATATAATGTTAGTAAATTTAAGGCTATGGTATGTTGAGCATATCTTCACCAGTGCCAATCTTTAATGTCATATGAAAAACTCATTGGATGTTAAATTGAACAAATGTCTTTTTATATTATTTTTTTTTCATTTTTCAAATCTCATATTTTAAACATTTTTATATAAAATAATTAAGATGAAAATTAAACAAATTACATTAATTATTTTCTTTTTTTCTAATTTTTCGTTTATTTTTTTGCGTTTTAACTGAATATTAACAACAGGAAAATTAAAACAAAACTGGGGAATAAATCAAGTATTTTTATCCCCATAATTACAATATATCAGCACATTTTCCACTTAATTAAACAAAGATCTTCCATGAATAATTAATCTCATTTCGAAATTTATGAAAGAAATTAACGGAAATCGTTGAAATAATTCATGATCAATAATTAATTTCAAAAAGATTAATAAATTAATAAATTTTTCTAAAAAATTTCAGTGAAAACGAAATTTATAAACAGGTAAATTGCCATTGATTCTGCGGTGGAATACCGAGGAAACCACAATGACCGACTGACCCTTTCCTTACACTAAATGCTACGAGTATGTGGACGATCGGAATCCCATTTTAAATGAGGTTCAATAATCAGTGCAGCTATGCCGATTCCTGGAGTTGGGCTCTGAATCGATCGCAATTTTCAACAATTAGATCAATTAAAAGTCGAGATTTTGAATCCAAAACATAAGCGAGTTGTCCGTTTAACCCAGTTCAGGTTGCAAAATCACCGGTCAGTTAAGGGCTAGTGTTATTTCCCTCAAAATTGATGTTGCCTCTGAGCCCTTAAGTTTCATGAAACTATTTCGTATATATAAAATCATATTTTTCCTAAAAGAAAGAATTGAAAATATTTGAAAGCTGAAAGGTCTAATGCAAATACAAGATCTAAAAGCTCATGAATTTCAGCAAAGACTACTCAGAAAAAATTTAGAAAAACATCGAAACAATTATTTTTATAAAAGAAAAAATTTGAAAAATTATAAATTTATTTTCTTCATTATTTTATTTTAAATAATTTAAATATTTTTCAGTTTAAAAAAATTGAAAATCATTTTACGAGAACTCTCAGTAGGTTTATTATTGGTTTTAGATTTTTCAAAATGTCTCTTATTATTATGAAAGAAGCCAAGTTTAATGGCAACGTAACTCTGAGAATTGTCTTACTCAAAAGTTTATGATATACTGCGATATTTTCAGTTTAAAATTTTCTAGGAATCTTAACGCAGTTACCTTTTATTTGGACTTGGCTTTTGTCATTAAAATAGCCTTTATTTCTTGACTTCAAATCAAATTCTTTGTTTGCAAAGTTTTACTTTGTGTATGGTAAATTTTCAAACTACATTAAAATCAGTGTGTTTTTGAATAGTTTAGTTGAAACTGATCTTCCAAAGTCACCAAATTCAGCTTTTAAATCAACAACTGATAATTATGAGTCTTCTTTGCTATTAGTTTTCAGCAAATCAACCCTGTACCCAAACGACTTCTGTAGTCCGGTTCACTGCTACCAGCGACTGCGTGCCGAACCACTCAATTTTCAAACGTCATTGGCTGCAGACAGTCGTAGAGCTCGTCCCAGCTGTTACCCGAAATCATCGTATCGTCGTATTTGACGATGGAGTCTCTGTTGAAGAAGGTGGTAGGGTCAGTGACGGTCAAAGACCCTCTATCATTGGGAAATTCTGGGACCCGGTTAGCGAATTCAACCGACAAAGATCGGTTCTGCACCGCATTGGCGGCTCCAAGGAAGATTGATTGCGAAGAGACCGCAAAAGCCCCTTTTGATTCGGTGTGTCATCCATGGCTTGAGCCGTCCATTACAGATTGTCATGAACATCATCCAAATTCGCATACATTTTTGTGTTAAGCGATGTTTCAACAGATGAAACGCATCGGGCATTCAGAATAAAAGATGAACATGCTGACGACAAATTATTTATTCAAATATAAATCCCATTGTCTTTACATTGTTTAAACAAGTCCATTTTATTTAATTTTTTATATATACATATTTTTAAATTTATTTTTTACACATTAATTAAAATGTTGTTTTTAAGAGTTTCTTTCGGAGCACCACAACTTCCTTTTTCGACCACAATTTATAATCCTTAAAGGCAAAAGTGAAACCGATTCCTGTGAAACTCTAACTTAACTGTTATCTATGTTGTAAACACGCTCTAGTTGTTTTATATAATTAGCGTAAAATACGTTTTATACGGTTACTAAAGTATTGAAATATTAAATTTATTATATATTAAAGATTTCTTTGTTGATATTTCATCGTTCTCGACAAGATTGTCAATGAAAAGTTCCACATTCATCGTTATATATCTGAATAGTCAAAGGCTCCTTCATGAACATCTTACCACATCGTCTGGTTTCTCCTGCCTCTGTAAAACATTATTCCTTGCGAAAATATTAATCTCAAAAGTCAGACCTCGTTAATGATGCGGTTCTCTTGAAGTTTATTTAATACAACAAATTTGTCGTTTCTAATAGAAAAAAATAAAATATGTCGTTATAAGTAACAATTATTACATTAGCAAAAGAATTCAAAGATAAACATTAAAGAAAAAAGAGATTATAACAATTATATTTATAGAATTTCAGATTACTTTTCTCAGACGAAAAAAATAACTTTTTAATTGTTTATTATTTACAAAATCCTTTGACATTATTAAATAATATGAATGAATATAATTTCCATTTATTTATATATATTATTACGCTACATTAAAACAAAAAAAACGAATTGAGTTAATTTATTACTAATTATATAAACTAGTTTTTCGCCAACAATAAATTCTTCTTGAATCTCTTTGATTAGAAAACTAAAATAATAAATTGCAAAATATATTGCGTAAATATTTTGTAAATATCTTCTTTCTTAATTAAAAGATAACACAATAATTCAAATTTTTAGAGGATAAAAATAAAGGGTAAAAATAGATTATAAATAATGTAATGATCAGCCATACTTGCTAATAGGGTCAAGTGGACTCTTTATAGATCCAATATAGCATTATTTAGACAAAAAATATATAGCATAAAAGCATTTAATGTTAATAAAAGTATTCGTCTTATCAGATAACCTAGAGGGGCCTGAAATGGAAAATACCACTTCTGATAAAGAAAATTTATATATTTTCTAATTTAAAGAACTTATTATAGAAAAATATAAAATATTCGCTATCATACTCTTTATTATTGCATTTTAAACGATTAAAATTGCAATTCACAAAAATAATTTATTAATTTTTTTTTAAATTTAAAAGTTTAAAAAAATTAAAAATATACAAAAAGTTTTAAAATTATAATGATCTATAAAGCAAAACAAACCAAAATTAAATAATTATATCAAAACAAAAAATATTTATATTCATAACAATTAATATATTTTAATTTTAAAATAAAAAATAAAATTATTAAAATTTATAATATTTTTAAGAAATAATTTTTAAAAATAAAATGTTTGTGGTAAACATAAATTTATTAGTTTTATGATAAAATTTTATTTAAAAATAAATTTTAAAACTAAGTTAAATTTTATAAATTAAATTGAACGAAAATTTTAATAAATGGATTTTGACGAAATGATGGAAATAACAGGAAATTTGTTAATATATTTGTATTATTATTACTAATAAAGCTTTGCGATAAAAAATTAATTTTGAAATTTCAGATAATGAAACTGGCATATCTGCCACTAACAAAACGTAAGTGGCCTGTCCAATAAATGAGCGAACTAAGTTACTCTATTTAAGTTACTCTATTTAAAATAGAGCCCACAACAGCCCATAAATTTACCATTCAATGCGCAAAGTTAAAATTATTTTAAATAAATTCACCTGAAAATGTTGCTCGATCGAACATTAAAAACTGAATGTAATTTCATTAAATTGTAGTTTTGATATTTAAATATATTATCTGTTTAAAATATTTAGACAAATTTAGATTAATGAATTTAATTTTATTAATTTGCATATAAAATAAAAAAGAAAACAGGTATATCATATGTAAATTTTCGTTAAGTCGGGGTTTTTATTTTTTAAAATGTGAAGGCAACGTTCGTTAAATCGAGTTTTTTTATTAAAATGGGGTTCGTTAAAGAGGGGGCTTATATACATAAAATGAACGGGATTTCGACAGGGACTTCACTAGTCTTTCGTTAAAGCGGGGTTTTCGTTAATAAGGGGTGTTAAGAGAAGTCACACATTTGACAAAACATTTATTACATTCACAATTTTTATCATCTTTATGATGATCAACAGTAATGCTTTCACTTAGATCCATCAATCAATTTTCAATATCTCCCATCATAATCTGAACTACACTTGATAAGATTATTTTATTTAAGAATATTTAATTTAAATTTGATTGGCTGACATAAAATATTTTTATAGTTATTTTTAAACATTAATTTGATTTTAATTATTTAAAAATTTACAAAAATAAAATCATTAAAATTATTTAAAAGCTGCAATAATAAAAACTAAAAATTAGAATATTAAATCTAAATTTAAATAAATTAGTTTCAGATTATAAGAAATTAAATATTGATAATCCATCTGGTTAGGAGAGGCACAATCCCAAATCAACACACAACATTTAAACATACAAAAACTACACAAAAACATCCACACACCAAATATTCCTCACAAGGGGTTCGTTAAATCGGGGTTTGACTGTAGTTCGAAAGCAGAACTTCTGATAAATTTCACTGTTGTTTTGAAAAATGGTAATCGAAACAAAACATTTGGATACAAACAAGGAATATTTTAAAGGGACAAGATTGACGAACACCTAATGTTGTAAAATAAACCTGTTGTGACATTGCTTTACACATTACTTTATACTTAATTTAAATATTTAAATTTTACTTATTTGAAAGATTGATATATTTATCCTGGAAAGGAGGTCAAACCAATATTAGATTAGGGGTCGTTTATAAACTGCGTCACGCCATTTTTTCCCTTTTCATACCCCTCCCCCTGTCGTCACAACTCGTCACAAAATATTATACCCCTTATAAAACTACGTCACAAATTTCGGAGCCCCCCTTCTTTTTAAATAAAAAATATTTAAACAAAAACATTTCAACTTAATTCAGGTAAACAAAAATATATATTCATTCATTTAAAACAAAGGAAAAAACAAAATCATACTGGGACTTTAAACATAGTAAAAAATATAATAAACATTATTGGTCTTCCTAATTAAACATTATTCCCTGGCTGTGTTATGATATCTCAAAACAAAATTTTTCACTATCAATTTATTAATTTTATTGTAAGCTCATCAGGAGACGATTTGTTGATATTTTATGATTTTTTGAATGTGACGTCACATTTCAGAATACCCCCCTTCCCTATCATCACACATCATCACAGTCAAATGAACCCCCTCCCCCTTAGTGCGTGACGTAATTTATGAACGAACCCTTAGGGCCTCTGTCAAGGCAACTCTTTAGTTTTATTTACTTTGACCCTTTTTAAAATATTATTATTTGATCCTTCCGGCGACACTCATTACATTAACTATACATTATCTTTCACATAAGTTTGATAATCCTTTAAGTAAAGTATTTTCAATCGATTATACAAAAGTAAATATTTAAAATCGATGCAAAGTTCCATCTGGACATCCCAAAAGTTGAACAAAAACAATTAGAAAACAAATTTTGATGGATAATCTGAAGTCATTCGAGTTCATATGACCACAATATTAAATTAAGATATCTTATACTTTATAAAATCAATTTAATATTATTTATTTAATAATACTATTAATTTTAAAACATATTTCTTTCATTTTACTGTCAGAGAAACTTCTTCAAAAATATTAAAACAAACTCGAAATCAATCATAATTCGATTGCTTTTTATGTATAGGGGTTATATTAGGTCGTAAAATGTGAACTTTGTAGACCTGTAGTCAAAGTTTATTTAATTTATAATTTACCAATACAAATATTTATGTCATTCATCAAATTATAAACCCATATTATTGATACACTTTTGCCATTTGAGCTGCAGCTTGTTAAGGTCATTTAAATAAAAATTTAGTGGGCGGGAATCTATAAATTCTTATAAGGCCATTTTTACTGCATCTTCGGAATTGATTTTTTTAGTATCAAAAAGTTATTTTAATTGATGAAAAAATGCTAGTCAGTTAGAGCTAGGTTTGATGAGCATGCCTGATGATGCAGAAGTTCGACCTTTAAGTTCCTGTAGATTTTACAAGATCTTATGGGTAGTATGTGGTTTTCCATATTCTTGTAGCAAGAGGGGAGTCGACCTGAAATTTTCATCTATGAAATTTTCATCACAAGTTACGATTCGATTCAAAAACGTTATCACATTAGTGACAAAAAAGCATCATCAAACAATCATCTAAACACTATTGTTTCAACGCTTTATTCAACTCATGGGAAATCCATTTATCCAACTTTTCCAATGACCAATTTAAGCCAATTGAAAAGTAAGCGATAAATCATGAGCACTTTGTGATGGATCCGACTTCAAGGTTGCTTTCAGTTAGTCATTATCTACCTATGGTCTTGGGCGACCCCGAGACTCATTATCGAGGTTAACATTACCTTTCCCGAATTATCTGCACCAATTTGAGATGGTCTCCGGCGTACTAACATTGTATCCTAAAACACTATTGATATTTTCAAAGGTTTATAATACTGAGATTACACGTACTTCATAATAGTTCGAATTTCTGACTTTTCCGTTTTTTAAAATGCTGATTAGTAAAACAAATTATCAATAATTTTAATAAATTTTAGTTGATGTGTTCAATAAGCAAGATATGTAGCAATCAACAAAAATACTGAGCAACAAATTGTTAAGTCATTGTCAAAATATAACTATTATTGTAATCATGCCTGCACATTTCCTACTGGACAACCTAGTATGAAAGAACCCCTATTATTATATTTTATGGAATGTTTTTATAGCATTTTCAGAATGAAATTGACGGTTTTTAAAATAAATTGAAATTTTGTACATAAACATTTTTAAAGAATAATTTAGTCTATTAATAAATATATATCTTATTGTATTCTTTTAATCCCATGTATAGATAAGAAATCATTTACCAAACGAAATAAGAAAATTAATAATTGAAAATGTTATTTTCTTTGGTGAAACAATTATTAGTTTCTCAAGATCTTCATATAAATAGATCGACTGTTTCAATCATTATAAAAGTCTATAAAGATTCAGGTAGAGTTGAAAAAAATAATATCCGAGGAAAACCTCATAAAGAATCGATATAGAAATCGGTCAATTTATCGAGAGAATGATCGAAGTAGATTGTTCAATAACTCTCGAGGATTTAAAAAGAGAATGCGAAGAACAGAAAGGCGTTGTTTTGTCAATAACGACCATTAATAACTATTTGAGTCGTCTTAAAATCACGATAAAAAGAGCCAGTCTTATTCTGGATAATGTAAATGATTCAGACAGATTGGTTGATCGAATTTTTATCAAATGCTTCGATTGATGATCGTAAAAATATTTTCATTGATGAGTGTGGTTTTACTCTACACCTTAGAAGACATTTTGGACGAGCACCACTTGCAACAGTTGCAGCAGTAAGAGGAACAAACACGACTCTTTTGGCTGCAATAACCAGCACTGGAATAATACATTATAAAATATTTTCTCATTCTTGTAAAAGCGAAATTTTTGTTGAATTTTTAAGAGAATTAGACGACATTTCAGTAAATCGATTGAAAATCAACGCTGTATGCTTTTATATGGATAATGCTCGAGCACACGTTTCAAATGAAACAAGAACTGCCTCTTAAACACTAATATCGTCGACGAAATATCTATCGCCGTATTCATATATGTTAAACCCGATAGCATTCAGCTTTAGTAAAATAAAAACATGATTTAGGGAATAGATTAAAGGAAGCGATATCCATATCACTTCTCTTGATTGTATAGGATGGTTTAGATATGTAAGAAGGAAAACGTTTTTGGCTTCACAAGAGCATATCTTTAATTAAAACAATCTCTTTTTTAGTATATTTTTTATATTTTATCTGAATTGTTTTTGTAAAATTTTTTTTTAATAAAAGTATATTAAATCTGTAATTTTTCAAATAATATTTATTTACAAAATTGTCAATTTCATTATGAAAATGCTTTTAATAGTAAATTATTAATAACATTTTATAGTTAAGATTTTGCGCTTTAATATTAATACTCAAAAATAAAATTTAGTCTTGCGTCTAGTCAGTTTCTAACATGATGGATTTAGGGGAAAAAGAACTTCATTCTTTCAGAACATATTGAGGAAAGAAAGGAGAAAAGAATTTATTTTAAATGAGAAGACGATTGATAATTTAGTATCTCCCATCATTTGTCATTATATTTATTAGAAAATTTAATATTTATTTATATTATTTTTTTCAATTAATAATGAGAGAGAGAAGATTTAAATATAAAATATGCTAGGAAATATTTATTTTGTTTTGATTCAGTCACCCCAAACGTCACTTAATAGAATATGTTTAACATATAGTAAATGATTAAATTGTTTTAATTGCTCTTTTAACATACATAAAGTACCAACAAGAGTTTATTCGATTTTTGTTTTAGAATTCATAAAGTTTCGTGGCAAAAAAAAATAATGTTACACTTCATTGAAGGATCCTTCAAACATGTTTTAATTATAGTAATAGAAGATTTTTAATCGATTAAAACAATAAAATATAAAATCGATAATTAGTAATCATGAAATAGAAACGATTTAGAAATATCGTTTATCGCATAATAAATGGATTTAATAATATATAAATTAATGTATATTAACAGATAATGGAAATATGAGGCGCGACTCGGTTGACGGACGGCCGAACGGATTCGGTAATTATGCAAATGATCACAGATCCTGATTAGTATTCCGTTAGCGGAACCGATGTACTGCGTAGCAACTAAGTACGAGTTGGTTTTATTAATGACTTCTGTTTTATATTACAAACAAGTACATAACAATGGAAACATGTATTATTTGTATTTTCTATTGATAAGAAAATCAATCATCTCTTTTTGTTTCAATTTATCCAATTTGTTTGGAAACTTTCTCCATCAGTAACCGAACAACAATCGATGTTTGAGCTCTTGGTTCGCCAAGTAGTTTCGTTTGCCCAGAAACTCTAAATGGTTGCTCAAATATTTTCGGTAATCCGCGTGGCGCTTTTCTATCGACAGACGTCGACTTCCTGGAACAAGAAACACTCGTTTATTTTAAAAAAGTTTAATAAATTATATATATATATATATATATATATATATATATAATTTTATATTGGTTTTTAGAGTAAATCAGAGCAATAAACGTATTTTATTTTTAAATATATTAAAATAATATTAATTATAATTATTATAATTGTTGTAAAAGAGGTAACTGATACGGATGTTTCGGTGAGCTCTCTTAA
>MQRK01186922.1:10876-22582 GCA_001938485.1 Girardia tigrina | reverse complement strand
ATATATATATATATATATATATATATATATATATGTGTGTGTGTGTGTGTGTGTGTGTGTAGAATCAGAAGAAATTCCAATTCAACAGCTGGACTCTAATGGAGATGTAGGTTACATATTGAAAGTGGATGCTGAATATCCCAAATCCATCCATACAAGACATGAGCAGCTGCCTTTTCAGCCTGAGAGCAAATGTCCTACTAATGGAAAACATAAGAAGCTGCTCTGTCACTTGGAAAATAAACAAAGATATGTAACCCATTACATCAATCTCCAACACCCTATAGTTACAAAAATCCATCGGGCTCTTCAGTTTATTCAGTCAAAATGGCTTAAGCCATATATTGACTTTAACACCAATCTGAGGACCAATGCCAAAAATGACTTTGAAAAGGATCAGTTCAAACTGTACAATAACAGCGTTTTTGGCAAAACGATGGAGAATATCCGCAACAGAATCAACATCGAAGTGGTATGTGATTGGAAGCGGGCAAAGAAGCTCATTGCCAAATCAAACTTCCACAGCAGTATTATAAACATTGAAAACCTTGTGAGTATACATATGCTGAAGACATCATTTGAGTTTAATAAGCCGATATATGTGGGGGTGTCAATCCAGGATCTATCCAAGACCTTGATGTACGACTTCCACTATGACATCATGATCCCTAAATTCCAGGATTTACAGCTAATGTATATGGATAGTGATAGCTTTGTCTATCAGATTCATACAGAAGATCTGTTTGCGGAGTTCTTTCAAATGGCTCAACATGTGGATACCTCAGACTATCCAAAGATCTAAGTTTCCTCCATTTTCACCGGTTTCATGAACAAACTTCACATACGCCTCGGAATCAATCTTGGTACCATATGACAGTGCTTTTACATTAAAACGTTTGTTGCAGGTAAAGGTTACGAAAACAAGAGATTTTTTATCAGTCATTGGCGATGGCTTTATCACTTTTGGTGGAACAGCATTAGAAGGAATCCAAACTTTGTGATCTTCTTTCTTTCTCTTGGAAAAGACCCATATCTCATCCTCGATCGCTATGTTGGAATATATCTCATCACCCATCTGTGAAATTACATGGTGTATATACTTTGCAGTGTTAATGCGTTGTTGTTTATTAGCAGCAGAAAGTTCGTGAGGGACCCAACCAGAGCAAACTTTTTTGTAATGAAGTTTTTCACGTAAAATTTTGTGGACTGTATTTTGGCCTAAAGAAAGTTCATTTTCAATATAACGCAAAGATGCATTTGGAGCTTCATTAATCATTTCTTTGACTGCTTTAATCCTTTCATCGTCTATTAATGACGGCCTGCCACTTTTTGATGAATCGTCGAAGGACGTCCGCTTTTCTTTTTTAAAATCAGTCAACCATTGTTGAATAGTTTTCAGTGCTGGGTGATTTGCGTCTTCCCATGCCTGCTGAAGTTGCTGAAGAATTTCTGAAGCAGAGAATCCTCTTTTACTTTTAGTTAGAACAAAAAAACGTTGGCAACATTTATTTGGTTCTGTAGTGTGAATTTCTCTCACCAGTTTCCTTCCTGAATTGTCTGTATATGTTCTGTATATTTTTGATACCATTTGTATTTGGTCAGGTGTGTGTGTTCGTGCTCGCTTGTTGTTATGTTTGGAATATTTTATCGTTGGAAGATATCGAAGAAAAACTGAAAAAGTTATCTAACTGATTTAAATGTGAATTGCGGGACCATGTTGATTTGTGATAAAGACGTCGATCTGATCCCATTCTCTAACAGAAGTTAGAGATATAATTCAAGTTCTAATGAATAAAAAAGAATAACTTAGCATTTATATTACAAAAGAACTAGAAGGTTTCTAGATTGAACTATGTCGCTTCAGTTAATTATTCAATAAATGTCATTAATATTATGGGATTTAGTTGTTCTGTTAACTGTTTTTTTTATTTTTAGTAGACTCTTTCAGATTTAATTACAAAAATTAAATCTTTAATCAGATGTTTATAATCAAATATCTTGTAATCAAGTTTTATCTGACATAATAACACTATAAAGCAGCCAAAAATTGGAGAAATAAAACATTTCTGTTGAAAGTTGACATAATTGTCATGTTATATGAGAGTAAATTTATGTAAATCGTTCAGAGGTGCGGAAGAATTGATATCTTCTCATGGCATTCCACCAGATTTGTTGGACAGAATAATGATTATAAAAACTAAAATAAAAATCAATAATGAAATTGATTGGAAATTCAAAATAACATTACAATTAATTACCGCATATTTGTTTGTGAATTTATCGTTGATGTCCGATTCATGTTTTTGATGACAATGAATAAAATTTTAAAGACTCACGGTTATTTTTATTTTTATTTTATTCTTATATTGTGTTATTTTATAGTTATACGTTTTATAATAACTATTTTTTTCTGTAAGTAGAAATAAATACTCCCTTGTTGACATTACGTTTATCTAATTCGAGTATTTACTTTTACAGGTTCCATTGTTAAAAACCGCTTGATTTGAATTCGCTGCACTTTTAAAATTTCAATACTTTAATAAAACAAAATTTAACTTTTTTTAATTTTATGCTTTGAAATTTTAACACAGTATTTATGACAGTTTGAATAATGTTCAGTCCAAATTTGGTTAAATTTGGTAAAATGTTAGTGTGTTTTTAAAAGCCACCTGAGGACTTTTGGGACAGCCTAAGTATATCATATCAAAAAGACAAATTAATAAAACTAAAATTTAAGGAATTTTGTTAATTTCGACATTAAAAAATTCATTTAATTTTCTCTTATTAAGAATTAATATAAAATGTTCGTTTTCAATTATCTTTTAATTTTATTTTATTCCACTGAAAATTAATTTATATTGTAGAAAATTTTAAAATGTTTTTATATCAAAGAACAGTCAATCTTTTCTTGAAAATTAATGCAAATAAATTATTTATTAATTTTACATTTACTTAAAAAAATTAATATATAGAAAGTTTAGAAATTCATTTTTTATAAAAATTATGATAATGTATTAAAATTTATTCGTATATTAAATCAAAAATTTATTTAAATTCATAAAATTTCTTTTTTTGGTATTAAATTACGAACTATTTTTCTGTAATTTTTATAGAATTCAAAACTAATTAATAATTGGAACTTAAAGTTTGAAATTATATATTTTCAAAACAGTTTAATAAATACGTAATGAATAAAATAATGTAAAACTAGAAAAAGACTCGTCATATATGACGGGTGAGCTAATTTTTGTCTTTGAAAGTTTCTGTTTTAATTTTAATTGTAATTATAATAATTTGTTATTTATTGTTTCGAATTCTGTGTTGATTTGACATTCAGTAAATTGAGGCGGCTCCTGGTGCCTTTCATCAAAGGCGTTGTATGGACAGAACCGTCTTGATGCGGACTATGTAAATTTATCTCAACTTTACGCGGATTCATTCTTTGTTCCTCCACTATTTCTCATTTTATCAGCATATATGATCATATTAAACTTTGAGCTTGAGCAACAAACCGTGATTCAGATGATAACGAAATTTTGTAAATTTAATCTAAATAGATTTTTAGAAATATAAATATTTAGAAATTTTAGAAATATAAATATAAATATTTCATTCCTATTCTTCTCTTAAAACGCGACAGAGTACCGTTTGACATACTGTAATTGTCTATATTAAGCTCCGCTGCAAACAATTCTGCCTAAGAGATAATTATTGCTTCAGTTATGGGATTGTTAATTGCTCCTTGATTATCACACAATAATTCTAAGGCTTTTTCTAAATCTGGATATGCTGGTTGTACAATTTTCTTTGTTCCGGCCCTCGTTTTGGCCGCTGCAGCCAATATAGACTCTTCATTCTTCAAAATTTTACCAATTGTTCGAAGGCCTATATTCTTTTTAAACTTCTCATCAAAATAACACTCCCATTGAGCGTTTGTTGTCTTCTTAAATTTCTAATATGGAATTATTTCTTCTTTTTGATCAAAACTTAAATTAATTCCCATTTGAAAGGATAATATTAAAACAAATTTATTAAAAACTTAGTAAACTACTTTAAAATGACGAAATTAATTACGAAAGTGGTGAATTTATCAAAACTCTTTATAAACTTTATAAAAATAATAATAAAAAATTTTAAAATTGTTTTTTAAACGCGGATTAGGCGGGTATTAGCAGATTGAGAAATTTTCATTGAAATATGAGTCCAATTTGCCAAAAAATCATAATTTGATGATTTTAACGCAAATTGGGTGGGGATTGCAGAATAGGCGGGGACAACTATATCTATATATATAAAACATATAATTCAATTTCTTTCAAATACAAAATAAATCAATAGATATGAACAATTTTTCAAACAAATATTTTTAATATAAATAGTTTTAAATTGTAAGTAGCGTTTATGCCACTTTCATTATTATCATATTCTGAAGTCATAATTTAACACCACAAAATTTATTAATATCAACAATTCACATACTTAAACAAATTTCTTATTAATAAGAAATTATTTCGCCCAAAATTAATTCATTAAATTCTTTCGATTAAATTTTGAAAATTTACGAAAATTAAACCTTAAAATAATTTTACATTTTTTTATAAAAATTTCACAAAATCTAAAATGCAAAATAATTTTAAATTCTTACGAAACTTTATCATAAAAACTAATTAATTTAAATTTACAATAAGCCCTTTTATTAAAAAAAATATTTCTAAAAATATTAATCCGTTAATTATTTATTTAAAATTGTATTTAAACTTATTCCACTAAATTGATTGTGTAAAGTCAGTTGTGATGATACAATAATATGGGTTATTTGTCTGATGTTGAATATATGCTGAGTGTATGTTGAATGTATGCTGAATGTATGTTGATAGTATGTGTGTGTTTGAAAGTGTAAACCAATGAAAAGGCTTTGAAAATGTGAGTCATTATAACATCACTATTTTCCCTATTAAATAGTCGAGATTATTGATATTGTGTTATAAATAATAAATCTTAAAATCGGAATTAGTCATTTTATTTTAAATGGATAACAAAACCCTAACCCTAACCCTACCATCTCAAATGATCTCCACTTCACTTGACCTCGCAATTAATTTCGACCGATTAGCCAAAGTGACCCTGTGGCTATTCCATCGTATAGAGGACTTCTGAACTCTATAACGCTTAACCACAGACCGAAAACAACTTGTATCTACCAAACAACTACCACCCTTGTCATTCACTAAACATTGAATCAACGACAACTTCTTTAATCCCTCTGAGAAACCACTGGCGCTGACGACTCCTCCAGAGTGTTTCTCGACTGACAAAATCTTGCAAGATGTATTTTTACCGCATCTAAAACATTCAATATTAATTAACTTGAATGCAACCGTTAATAACCCATCGTACATCTTGATCAACAGACCTTTGTAATTTTTTATGACAACTAGCAGTGCTAAAACCCTTTCCTCCGTCATCCATTGGCTAATCTCCACCATCTTGAACCACTTGTAATCCCCTATTTTTTCGATTTTTAGAGCCATTTCTTCCAGAAAAAAATGGAACAACCACAATTTATTTAATTCTCCCAATTTCAGATCTTATGAAAACAAACTAATTTCTTTTATTTTCATTTAATAGTTTGCCTTTTACTCATCTTCATATTGGCTTTGAATGTTTAAAACTCTGCTCTATCAATAAACGATGCACTTGAGGATGTTCTGTTAAGAACGAAACATGAATGTACATTGTGAAATAACAAATGATTAAGCATATATTTAGTAGCGTGCAAACGTCTGTGAACAATAAAAATATCACAATTTTCCAAATTAATACATGAGTTTATAAGGTGGCAAGCTTACATTTTCACGATATATGTAAATTTTTATAAGCTTTAACGCTAAATAATGTTTTTTTTAATTTGTTAATATTTTTATAACGAAAATTCAATTTTCAAATTTTAACTGGTACAAAAGTCTGTAGATAATTCATAAAATTCATTGTTTAAATAAAGTAAATTCTAATTAAATTTAAGAATTTTTTTTTGATTTTAATCAAATAAAGTAATATTTAGGATGACCTCAGGATGGGAAATGTCAGAAGATATCAAGAAATCGATTAGTGATCTTAGGGAAAATATCTTATAGAGAAATTGCATCACTTTATAATGTTAGCAAGTCTGTGATTAACAAATTAGTCCACTCAATTCCTGATCGTTGTAAAGCAGTTTTAGCTTCGAAAGGTTATGTTACAAAATATTAAAAAACATGACAAGTTCTATCAATTGTTGTTTTTTTAATAAAATTCTGAATTGCCTACTGACTTTAGTACGGGTTAAAATTTGAAAATTGAATGTTCGTTATAAAAATATTAACAAATTAAAGCAATTATTTAAAACAATTATTTAGCGTAAAAGCTTATAAAAAATTACATATCTGGTCAAAATTAAAACTTGCCACATAAACTAATGGTTTAATTGGATAAATTGTGATATTTTTACTGTCTAAAGACTTTCGCACGCTACTGTATTGATATAAACTCATAAAATTGTGTATATCATTAAACATTTTAAAATTTTAAATTTCTTTTCGAAAAGGAAATATGAGAAGTAAATCTAATAATTCTAGAATTTCAGTTTTATGAGACAGTAATTATTTATGGAAAGTATAATTTTACTTAAAGGAATATTTTAAAAAATTTGGGCCACCAATACGGCATATGGATAATATGAAAAATTCATTCAAAAAAATGAAACCATTATTCTATTTATGCATATTCAAAATAAAAATCTTCCATCAAAAACATTCTTCCTATATTTGATAATTGCTTTTACGAAATGTTTTCAAAATATTATTATTTGAAAATATCAATATTTAATTTCATTCAGTCTAACTAATTTATTTATTTGCAAATTAAAATTTATTTTTTCTATTTAAATATTTAAATATTTTTCATTGTAAAATTAGTATGAAAAAAATATTTTATTTTTTATTAAGTCAATATAAAAGATTTTAAATTCAATAATAACAGGTGATTAAGCTGAACGATAAAGGATTTTAGAAACATTTTCTACGTTAAAAAATTATTTCTTAAAATATCGATACAAATTATTATTATTATCATTTTTATTATTATTTCTATTAATATTATTGTTTTTTCTGGATCAATCAGGCCATCTCGCGTGGACGGCACTCTGGGAACAGTCATCGTTCCATCTCCCATGATACCATATGCACGGACCGGCTATGGTCCACCAACATCCTGCACGATTTCAGATCGCCGATGTCGATTGCGACTCGTGGATTTAAATTCCGTCATCATCCTTCTGGCAACTCCACCCCATCGCCCTCTGAAGGCCATCGCAGATGCATGACAATCAACGATTGGGGTCCTAATGAGGACCGTTTCACATTCTCCGTATTCGCTGTGATTATACCAACTGATCATAGACCCCTTGGGTAAATGAGGCACATTAAAAATTTAATAAGCATGATTCTCCAATATTTTCTCCAATTAATCACTATATTCCATTGTTTCAAAAATCAAAAATTAATATTCATATATGTATATATAAATATATATATATATATATATATATAATTCAGCTCATCGTCATATATGAAACCTGGTTTGCATACATGCAATCTTGGGTTGAAAGACGTCTATGTTTTTTTCTAAACTTGACTACTTATGATGCATTTTTAAAATATTACTCAGAAAGGTATTAAACTTGCATTAATGTTTAAATTTGCTATATATTTTCGAAATAAATGTTTTATATTTTAATACAAATGTTTTATATTTCTGAAAAGCCCTGTATATTTCTTTTAAAAAATATTGAATCTTTTGAAAAATGAATCCATTTTCAAAAAGAATGTATTACAGCAAGTGTTTGATATCCGTGTTCATCGTCACACAAGAAAACAATGTTTTGCATGATGGCACTCTTATGCATCTCATAGAAAACAAATTAACAAAAATGTTCAATTATCTGAATTATAATGTTTTAATAATGTTTTAATATAGTATATTACACTACTATATGATTTTCTGCTTTCTACAAATTTTATAATTAATATTTCATTATTTCAAACTTTTATTCTACAATATATAAACATTCTGTAACATGTAATTCTCCTTTGATTTTATAATGAATAAAGTAACACCATTTTTCGAAATTCGAAACACAAAAGTAAAAGAATTATTTATATAAAAACAAATAAACGCAATTTAAAAATATATTAAGGATAATATATTTCGACGGTTTAACCATCATCATCAGATCCCTGATTATTTTATTTTTTATTGCTTTTATATAAGAAGTGAATGATTATGTAATCACTTACGTAAGTCTCCACAAAAGAGTTTTCAAGTTTAGTTCTTTCTTGCTGAGTATAATGATGCGATTTTAAAGTTGCTCTCCAATGAGCTTCTTTTACCACATCGGCTTTTCTTCTGATTTGCAATCCACCCAGTTTGTTGATGTTGTTTTAGCAAACGGGTCACTTGAGTTTTTGGTGTGTGGGTAGCCCAAGTCACTCTCTGCGTACGCTGTAATAATGACAATTTATTTAATTCTTAGAAGAAAACTAAAAATAGAATTATAATGTCATTTTGACACTCTTTACAACCGAATTGTTTGATTTATGTATACTGCCAGTAGACACATCGACTTAAGCATTTTTAGAATGTTATAATATATGGATTTTCAGGATTATGCAATTAACACCGCCCTCATTATATATTTTATCCTGCTTACAGCCCTGATTGCTCTCCATCCGACTAAGGCCTCTTCCGATTCATGCAACGCTTCTTGAAATGCCGCCGATTAGAAGCATTCGATGAAGTTGAACAAGAAAGTTGAACAAGACCGTTGGCAGAAAGTAGTTGAAAACGATGGATTATACTTTGAAGATTAATTGTTATTTATTTAAAATAAATTCTTGCACAAAAAATTGTATTTTTCATTCTTCATCGGGAACTTTTAAGGAAACCTAATACACCATTTATTACAAGCACAATTTTGATTATCTTTATGAAAATCCGCAGCTTTGGTTTCACTCATATTTATCGATTGAAGTTTAATAATTTTCATCTCAAAATCTGTACTAACTTGAACCTATATATTCTTTTAAAAATATTTATTTTATTTAATAATTTACAAATTTAAAAATAAAATTAACAAAATTATTTAAACTTCTCAATCATATAACATTAAATTAAATTTGAATAAATTAGTTTCAGATTATAAGACTTATAATATTAAGTATCCATCTGAATAGGAGAGGCACAATCCCCAATTAACATACAACATTCATACACAAAACATCAAAAATTTCAAATATTCCTCACGACTACAAACTCAGATTACTGGATGAAAAAAAATATTAAAAAAGGAGAGATGAAAAACTTATGAAACAGAAGTTGATTTCGTATCGTTCTGTCCATGGCTTACTTTTGTGGTCTATTCCCACTAAAATGTGGACTAAAAAGGATTCGATATATATATATATATATATATATATATATATATATATATATATTTAGCTTCATTTTATTTAGTGAAAGATTTAGGGTTTGACTTGTGAAAAAGAGGTACATCAAAAGCAAAATATTCCAAGTGGAATATTTGTTCAATTTATTCATTTTTATGAAGAAAAATAACTTTAATTCTATCAAGATTATCAAGTAATCTGTATAATAATTGTTTCTATTGACAAATTAGTCTGGGATATTGTCAAAATGTAATGGAAAATCCTTAATCATTTTTTGGATAAATTAATCCTTTTTGATACATTCATTAAATTTTTTACATTGATTTTATTACAAGCAAATTCAATTTGCAAATAATATTTTACAAAAGTTTTTTTTATTTTGCTTTAAGAAACAAAATTTATTTATTTTAGTAACATTTTTTAAGTTTTTGGTTCAGAGAAATTCAAACGTTAGATGCATTGGTAGTAAATAAATTTTACGTTGCCGCACAATTAGCCGTGGAAGAGAACAAAAGTTTGATGTCAAGAGTGTCTCTCATTCAACCATATTTCGTTACCTTGAAAGGCTCAGAAAAATTTGGAAATTTGAATGAAAATAAATTATTAAATCTATCAACAACAAAGTTGGGAATTTCCTCTTCAATCGCCATATTATTCTACATTATTATTCTACAGATTTTTATGTTAATCGCAAAATTGTCATGTAATGCAATTTACACTACTTGGGATGACTTAGTGGTAATTGTCAAAGAACGAATTACATTTAGGGACACCAGTAATTGAAGCAGATCACTTCAGATTAATTAGTTTAAATGTTTTTGTCAAATAATATTAGATGTTTGTTAAAAGAAACTGCAAAATTTACTCATTAACTTACTGAAAATCAGTTCATAAATGAATTTTTTTTTCAGACTCTAAACATAATTCACTCAAACAAAATTTAGTGTGATTGTGATATTTTTTTTCTTTAATGTGAATTTTGTTACTGTGTTTTTCATGTATTCTTTCAATAAAAAAAATAATGATTTAAATAATAATTTAATAATTAAATTAATTAAAAACAAATAAACGCCATTTAAAGATATATTTTAGGATAATATATTTCGACGGTTTAACCGTCATCATCAGATCACTGATTATGTTCTTTTTTATTGCTTTTATATAAGAAATGAATGATTATGTAATCACTTATGTAAGTCTAATCGAAAACTCTTAACAAATTAGTTGAGAGTGCTGTTTGAACATTGATTTTAGGATCACATGATCTTATCAACAAGAGTTTTCGATTAGACTTAAGAGTTAAGAGTTTTCGATTTGTTTAAATTTGTTTTCTTTTTCTTAAATTATTATTTCGGTTCAACCAAAGGGTCAAAGGCAATCGCAGCGCGACCACTGTGTGAAATAATAAATAGCAAGCAGTTCTTGCCTTGTAATGCAATAACCTAGTTCATGTTTATTTATTTTATGGGAACCATATGCATTTATTCTTTCTCTTCCGCGCACATCTTTCTATGATAGCACTGCTCCTATTTTATCAAAACTTGCATCTGTATCGTGTATAAAGTCTTTTGTAAAATCAGCGTATGTCAAAATTAATGTCTTAATTATTCTCTCTTTTAATTTTTGAAAAGCTTCATCTCATTTTTCAGTCCAAATCAGTTTCTCATCCTTGCTTTTACCAATAAGACTTATAAAAATTTTGCATACCTCGACGTAATACTTTTTGAATATCCGTAGTAGTTCGTCAAACCCATAAAGCTTCTTAAATGTTTGATAAATGACGGGTTTTGAAATTATCTAATCGCATCAATCTTTGTTTTATCTGTCTCAATATCTTCTTTGCATATGAAATATCCTAAAAATATAGTTTTTTATGCAAGGAATTGACATTTCTCTGGATTTATTCTTAAATCTGATTCTTTAATTTTCTCAAATACGTTATGGATTTTTTGAAGATATTCTTCTCCTTCTCCACCGGTATCCAAATGACATTCAACATTCATATTTTTTGGTGAGGCGACTTTACCGCGGCGACTTTACCGCGGACGACTTTACCGCGGCGACTTTACCGCGAACGTCTTTACCGCGGACGACTTTACCGCGGTCGACTTTACCGCAGGTGACTTTACAGCGGGCGACTTTACCGCGGATTTTTTCAGAAAAAAATATTAAAAATTTATAATATTAATATTAAATAATTAAATAAATTCAATTTTCTTAAAAT
>MQRK01186922.1:510-10826 GCA_001938485.1 Girardia tigrina | reverse complement strand
TATTAAATAATTAAATAAATTCAATTTTCTTAAAATTTTTAATTAAGATATTTTTTGCCATTATTACCGAATAATACTTTATTAAAATATAATATTTATAATAAAATTTTCCATTTACGCAGACAGTAGATGCCCCGAGGCAAATTATTCAGAAAATTAGGACTGGGATTCCACTTGACGGTGCAATATTTCTTCAAAGTTATCGCTCTAGTCAACGTACAATTCAACGAAAACGAAAACAAGAGAATGCTCCTTGGCCAAATCCAAATCATCTTTCAGAAATAAATGTCCCTTAAAATTTGAGGTTTACAACTAGAAATGAATCTTTTTTGATATACGATTCTGGATCTAATGATGCCAACCGGATAATGCTCTTCAGTACAACTGCAAACATAAATCTGATGGCTTCTTGTGAAAATTGGTTTATGGATGGGACATTCTCTGTCGACCTTCGATTATTTTACCAAGTTTATACTATACATGCTTTAAAATCAAAGTATTCCCTCTTGTTTATGCATTGATGACCAATAAAACTCAATTAAATTACACTCGTATGTTTGAAGAGCTTCTAAGACAACAACCAAATTTAAATCCACAAACTATTATGATGGATTTTGAAAAAGGAGCAATGAACGCTGTTTCTACTGTATTTTGCAATAGAAATTTTTACTGTTAAAGCTGTTTTTTTCATCTGAACCAATCAATTTGGAAAAAAATAAAAGAAACATCAAATCTTCCGGATCTGGATTTAAACAATGATAAAATTAGAACCATACTGAAATCACTGATGGCTTTAGCGTTTGTTCCTGTGGATGATGTTATCACTGCCTTTTTGACTTTACTTGATCTTTCTAATGATTATCCAGAACTGGATGATGTCTTTGCATATTTTGAGGATACATATATTGGCCGTGCTCGTGGAGAACGAAGATTAAGTCATCGATATTCAATTCAGTGTTGAAATGTATATGACCGCGTTATTTCTCATCTACCACGCACAAACAATGCAATAGAAGGTTGGCATCGTGCGTTTCAAAATTCTATTGCTTGCAATCACCCAACTGTTTATAGTTTGATAAATTAATTTTGTACTGAACAAGATTTTGTTGAACAAATTTGGCAGCGCATTAGAGCAGGCGAAGAATTCCCATAATTCTCATCGCAAATTTATGCAAAAGTAAGTGAGAGGATTAAACAGGTCGTTGAGCAATACAATAATTTACCAATATTGGATTATCTTAGAGGTGTTGCTCATAATTTAAACTTTTTGGATTAAAGTATGTATTTACTATTACATTATTTTAATTTATCAGTTTAATGTTTTTGTATCTTTCTTCTATTTACAAATCATATTTTTTTGATGTGTTATTCATTTGTTCTAGAATGTTATTTGAATTTTTTAAATTAGGAATTTACTAATTTTTCGAATGTTGTTTGTTTATTTTTTATATTAAAAAGAATAATTAAATGTCATGTCGATCTGAAATTTTCTATCCATTTATGTTTTAAAATTAAAACCTTTGTATGATTCATTGTTTTATCATTACATAATTAAAATTTTTATTCATATATAGATGACATTGTTCACCTATTGACATTTTTGTTGTAAATTTTCTGCGGTAAAGTCGGAGTACCCAATAAAAATATCATCTTGATTAACATTTCTATTTTTACAATAAAAAATTAACAGTAATGACATTCTTTTTTAACTTTCTCATTAATTTTAATAAGCAAAAAAATCTTTTTAATATAATTACTCTAAGAAATAATTAATTAAAATATAATTTATTACTTTATTAATATTAATTATATTAAAATATTTCTTCATTATTTATTTCCGGGTTTTATATTATTTTTTAATATTCCGTGATATATCTCATATTTCCGGTCCGGAAAATTTGAATTTAGACAGAGGATAAAATAAAAAAAAGGATGATAAGAGAATAATTTTTTTTTATTATTCATAATAATAACAATATTTTAATTAAAAATAATTAGTTTGAATTTATTAATAATTTTTAGCATAAATATGAATTAATTTAAATTATTTATATTATATTTTACAAAAAAATAAAAAATAAATAATTTTTTAAAATATTTTTTCAAAAAAATTGAGCAGTTAATGAAAAACTCTGAGCGTTTTCAATCAGGAAACACTATAAACAAACACGAGCTCATACCGAATTTATGTTCAATTCTTATTTTTGAAGTCGGTTCTATTTTAAAAAGATTGACTTAAATTAATAGTTTTATTTTGAAAATTTTTATTATATGATTTTTAATTAAGTATTAAGTTGCCTTTAGTAATATTGTTATTAATTTTTTTATTA
This sequence comes from Girardia tigrina, assembly GCA_001938485.1. Lineage (NCBI taxonomy): Eukaryota > Metazoa > Platyhelminthes > Tricladida > Dugesiidae > Girardia > Girardia tigrina. The sequence goes on along the minus strand of MQRK01186922.1, from coordinate 8,496 downwards.
CTAATTTATTTATTTTTATTATATATTTTAATATTGGCTACGGTGAATATCAATTTCGTTTCATATCAATTAATAAAAAAAATAATTAATAATAAATAAATAATTAAATAAATAATTAAATAATAAATAAATAACACTATTCTGAAATCCACATTTTAATTAATCAATGACAGATTTACAAATAAAATAGAATAACGCCATTTTAAAATTTTAATTATTGAAAACATATTTCGCCTTTATGGTATCACTAATTCTAATTTTAATCCACTGCTACTGATTAGATCAGGGGAGGGCACAGTTAAACGTTGTATGATCGACTGAAATTTTTAATATTTAACAGCAATCGACTCTTTCAGAAATAAGAAAAGATAACGCAGTATGTTTATTAATTTTATTATAAAATTACATAATTATTGTATAATGTAAGTGCAATTAATTTTGGATGTTGATGCATGGAATTACATTTTATCGCAGTTGAGGAGGCGATTGATGGAGGTATTGTGGTGGCGTGACGACACCAGATCGAAATCGCTTTCAGAATAATGACAGCATAACTTGTAGACGGTCATCCCACAATCTTCCTCGACCGTATCGGAAGCTCTGAGTGCGCAACGGAACACACCTCCAAAACCGCGTAGAGCTGTATCTGTGCGGGGAAAAGCAGAAAAATCTCACTCAAGGAGACAAACTCATCCCAATGAGGTTGATAAATCTTGATAAATCCACATTAGGCGGCCATCTTGCCCATTAACCGCCATCTTTCGATTAAGTTCATAATTAGTTTATTCACACGATATCAATGAAGAAATGAAGAAGACGCAATTTATTAGGAACATTTAGACAAGTCTCATTTGAATTTTTATTGCAATTGAATTTAGAGTCATTACAACTCTCAGAAGGTCTTTCAACGTTTGCTGTCGTTCTTATTGGTTTTCTTATTTCTGTTTTTAATCATGATTATTTGAACAGTTTTTCTAAGTTATTTTTAAAAATATTTAACCTCTAAAAATATTAATTAAAAAATAATAATTTTTACCATTTCTCAATAAATCCCAAAATAATAAAAATGTTATCAAATTATTAAAAATACATTTAATTTAAATTTTACTAAAAATTATTAAACTTAATTTATTTTGTGAAATAAAAAATATGAACTTATCAAATGATTATTTTAATTATGTTTGAATAGTCAATCACTTTAAACTTAATAAAAAATACCAATTTCCATCTGGGTGGGAGAATCACCATTCTAAATTCAACATACTTAAATCATCATACAGTATCCATACATTTACACATTCAAGCAATTTAAAATATTCCTCACACAATTGCTTCAATAATATATTTTTTCAAATTCACTGTCACAGATACAAAAATTGTTTTTTTCGTTTATTAAAACAACATTTATATTATTTTTTTAATTTTAATTTGCAATTTTTTATTTACAGATTTTTATAATTTCGCAATTACTTCGCAATTATACTTGTGTACTGTTGTTTTGTTCTGTTTACAAAAAAAATTTAATTAAAATTCATTTTCAATTGGAAAGAGTAAAAAGATTTTTTGTGTTGAATTTGACGTATTGATTTGTGAATTTACTAAAACAGTGATAAAAAGATTTTTTTATTATGAATTATGGATTATGAATTTACTACAGCAATCTCGTAAAGTTAGGTTTTTATCCACTGATATACAGTCTGATAGATGTCATCAAGTAGTTATCAGTCTTATTTGTCAAATGAAAATTATTTTACGATTTGATTATTTTCATTTGTAAAAACGCTGCTTCGCATAAATAAGCGGAACCAAAGCATGTAAATATTCTTGATGCTACAGATCTCAATGATGCAGTTTTTTTCTGGTACAAACTTCCGAAAAAAATCATTTACATGTGATTTCAAAATTTTATTTGATTTTTTTGTTAAAACTTCTGACTCTACATCTGATAAATTTAATTGGAAAATATGAGCTGCATTGCATGACATATCCTCGATATTATATTCTCCACATAGAAAGGAAATAAATTCAAAAATATTTTGAAAACAACTAAGATTTGAAAATTGTCTCTCAAATTCTCAATTAATATTATCTATTTTAGAACCAAACTTTTGGACAAATAAGTTTAATCTGATATAAAAAATTCTTTAAGTTATTAAATTTATCTGACAAAAACGTCTGCGATCCACTATCGAACAGCTCGCGATCGACCGTTTGCCCACCCCTGGCTTAGATCCTTAGAAGATCATAACCTCATATTAAAAATATTAATATACTTCAGACCCATACATCGATTTATGGGTCCAGCCACAGTAAAAAACAGAAGACATGCACGAAGTTATAAATTAAAGGATTTGTAGTTAGATGATTTTTATCAGAAATATGGATTTGCTTAAGCAATTTAAATCGAGGGGGATGTGAGGAATAATTGAAATATTGATGTTTTGTGTATTGTTAGCATGTTTAAATGTTGTGTGTTTATTTGGGATTGTGTTTCTCTTAAACATATAGATGATTAATATTTTAATTCGTATAATCAGAAACTAATTTTTTCAAATTTAGATTTAATATTCAAATTTTTAATTTATTATTATTCTAAATTTGAAATAATTTTATTAATTTATTTTTTTTAATTTGTAAATTATTAAATCAAATTGAAATTTTTAATTGATTAATAGTAATTTTTGTTTAACGGTTAAACTAACATGAAACATTGATAGATGCATTTGAGCGAAGGCATTATTACATATTGTCCTAAAGATGATCAAATTTTGATTGCCATAAATTTTATTACAAATGTGTGAGTTCTATTAACATCCATGATACTTCAATATATAATTCTTCAAATTTTATACTATGATGAAGTTTCGCTATTACGAAATGACGTGACAAACCCTGTAATAAAAAAAATTAAGATTAGAAAATATGTTGTTTTAATATTCACAATTTGGAAAGTCAATCCGAATTATTGAGAATCGACCAGGTCAGTTATTGTTCAATTTTCAATCAGTAATCAAAAGACAACGTCGACTGTGAAATCCAATGTAGTGAGCGGTTCCAAGAGATTTAGTAATCGTCAATAATTGTTATAAATATAATTTTGTATCAAATGGATTCATGTGGTCTTGCTGACGAAGTTCCCATGAATTCTAATAGATGAAATTTATGATTTCCTTATACTCGGATTTATCATTGAAATTTGTTTTTAATTCATTCAGTTTTCTATCTGTTAATCGTTTTTTTGAGTTTTTTGTCAATTTATTACAATCATTTAGTGGTTTTCCATCATTCATTATCGAAATATTGTTTTTACCAGACAAATATTTTACATGAATATAATTATTTATGTAAAAAATTTATTTAAAATGAAATCTTTTTTATAATTTTCCTACAAAATAATTCTTTCTCATGTTCTTTCTCTTTCCTTAAATTCAGGTCATAAGCAAATCAAGCTCGCAAAAATTTCCATAGCAAACTTTTAATTATTCCTTTATTTTTTTTATTAAAATTTTATTTATTTAATAAATAATCTTGTAATCTTATTTTTGAAATAATGATCCTAATTTTATATTTAATTATTATCTAGCTATTATTTTTAACGCCTTTTCCATTTTTTTTATTACCTTTTTTCTCTATATATATATATATATATATGAAATTTAGAAAGCTGTTTTTAAAGGCTTATTATTAAATCAATTTTCTTCAAACTTTGCACACTTACTCTTTCTCGATGACAATAAATGATTAAGTAAAAATTTGATCGAAAAAAACTTTTTAAGATCCCAAAATTGGAAAAAAACGGACAAATCGGAGTTTTCAAACTATATTAATTGCAAGATATCTACTTATAAATTATAAGTAGTTTATATTAATTTTTATTGTGTTTTTTTAATTAAAATTTTTTACATGTTAAATTTTTTAGATTTTAAAAACTTTGTTGGCAAAATAAAGTTCTCTCTGCATAAATAATGGTTATAAAAAATTTAATTTTTTGATTTCCTAGTTCAAAATAATTTCATTTGTATCGTTTGAGAATCGTGATGGCGAACTACATTTACCTTCATTACATTATTTGAAATTTGCTGCTGCGTGATATTTGATTGTTGGTTGAGTATTTTTGTCTCTGTATTTTAGATAACAGATATAAAGAATCGCTTTCAAGATCAAAATTTTCGGGATGTAGTGGAGTCCAGTCAGACATTATCTCAGCATGAACCCCCTTCAAGGGTGGATCGAACAATAATTGATTTCTGTTTTGAGAATGATTTAGCCCACCAAGCAAGAATTATTTTATCTGCAGAGGATAATATGTTAAATTGTCTTACTTGCTCTTGATTTTTTAAAATTCACATCTATTTCTGGGCAAGACAAAAATGAAGAGATAATTTTGTAATTATATTGTTATTATTGAGCTAATCTTGATTCTCCTGACGCATTGACGTTTTAATTTTGACCAGATTTTGATGTTTTCATACGTTATTTATTGGATTTAAACTTTAGCATAGGTTTTCTATAATAATTAGTTAATAAAATTTAATTAAATTATTTAGAAACTTAATAAAAAGAGGTTTTATAAATTGAATTTTTCATAAAAAAATCCACAAAAACATTTCATTAATTATAATTAATGATAATATTCTTTTGGTTTCTTTTTTTCACAACTTTCTCATTTGATAATATTTTAATGGCCATCTTTAAATCAGTAATTAATCAGGAGCCCCAGACAAATTGTCAGATTATCAAAAACACACCGATCGAATTGTAGAAATTAATTATAAATAAAATATTTTCTTACCGTAAAATAAAGAAATATAATTCATTATTTCATTTTCAAAATGATATAGAAAAGAAAATTTATTATATTACAAATTCTAATGTCATGCTATATTAGAAAAATATAAATGACAAAATATTCGAAAAATATGAAATATATATATATATATATATATATATATTTATATATATATATGTATATCGAGTGTCCAATAAATTGTTGGAAATTTCAAACGTGTTTATTTCAGACAAAATTTGCATTTTTCCAAAGCTGAGTAATTACAAACATGTTCAGGTATAATAAAGTTTTTTTAATACAAATAAGCTTTAGAAATTTCCACCATTGGCCTTAAAATACACAGCTTATCGAATTATTCAATTAGAAAAGAAACATTGAGGCAGTGAATGAAATTCATTTTGAATAGCAGTTTTTAATTCTTCCACTGAATTATATTTCTTGGCCCACACTTTCATTTTAAGATTGGGCCACAATCCAAATTCTACTGGTGTCAAATCGGGTGAATATCCTTGCCATGCAAAGGGAAACTCTCGGCTTATTACAACATCTTTTCCAAATTCTCGTTTCCAAAACTCTTTGGTGTTCAATGCAGTGTGAGGCTTTGCCCCGTTCTGCTGAAGTATGGTTGTGCTGAACTTTTTGTGCTTCTTTAAGTTCGGAAGTACATAATCCTTCAGCATTTGCTGATAGCTCTCAGCTGTAACTGTGGAATTAAAAAGGAAAGATCCAATGCACACTCGTGATGAAAATCACGCCACGACTATTATTTTCTGGGATATTGTTTAGCACAAAAACTGGAATTCGGAATAGGAAAACTGCCTTTTGGTGCTCAATTCCTATCGTTCTGCTTATTTAAATGAGCATTACAGTTGAAAATTGACTCATCAGTGAATAGGATTCTGTCCAGGAAATCAGAATCTGCATCCACTTGTACTTGAAATTTTCATAAAATGCATGTTTTTTCTTGTTGTGCGTTAGCAGAAACAAAGTGTTCATACTGCTTTTTGTATGGGAACATGCTAAGTTTGTGTGTTAAAATACGATGTATAGTAGACTTCGATAATATTGTAAACTGACTTGCAGATTTAACTTCTTTAATCTCAGCTAAGGTGTTAATATTTTCGTCGTTCTCTTTTCGTCCAGGAGGACTTCGTTTATTTAATGAACCTGTTTCCAAGACGTACTTCAGCAAATAATCCAATGTTGAATGGCAAAGTTTCTTAGAATTCTTTGTTATGTTTTTCGCGTATCGTTCCAGTAACCGTATCTCCTTCCAAGTAATAGTGCTTCACTAGCAGTAAAAGTAGATTCATATTTGGAAGTCCGTCGTAAAATTAATAACAATGTTACAACTATTTAAACAAAACTTTATTCTATGCTGAATCTGATAAAAATAAAATCGTTTTAAATTTTTATTTTTTGAAATGTAGGTATTATGTTCATATTTCCAACTATACATGGGACACACTATATATGATTGAGTCTTGTGGCTGCTAATTTGATATGTTTCAAAAATAATTTTGTTAAAGCTTTTTTAAGATATTGATTATTGAATATGTTTCGGAACGTCATTATCTATCACCTGCAATTATAATGTCATGTTTAATATAATAAAATGTTAATTATTGGGAGATTTTATCAGAAATATTTTACTTTTCAGGATTTTATTAGATATTAATGCAAATCTTTTTTAATTATTATAATTAAAGATTTTAGTAATTCAAACGACCTTACATTGCCAATTTCGAATATTACTCAATGGGTTATACTGTCTAATTAATAATGATTTACAGAATTGTCTCTCATTATGGGAATCAAAGCCCTTCTGAAGAATATAAACTCATCCTTTGAAATAGAAGAGATTTTATTTTAAAATGTAACCAATGATCAAGAATTTACACTAACAACTTGATTGTAAATACTTATGGAGGCACATACCTAAGCTTAATATAATTTAATTTAATTTATATTTCTTCATTTTGGGATTATTTATTTTTTTTACAATTTTTTTGTAATTCCAATATATTAAATTCCAATTACATCATTTTACCATGGTGACTGATTTATTGTTACTCTGTTTATTTTTTCGTTTATCTTTTAATCTACTGTTAGATTTTATTTTTTTATGACGTGTGTTTTTTTTGTACCTTTATACTTTTATTTTTTTATACAAGCGAATTGTGTATTTATATCAAAATTACAAAATTCTCTCATCTCTCGTCAACGGCTATCTCAATTAATCACAATCAGTCGCCACTCTCTATCGATCACTCAATCAAGCGATGGATCAACAAATCGTCACTTGGCGAATGTGTGCAGCAAATTGTAAATCGAAATCACACCGACTATATGTTTAATCCTATCGATGACGTCGAGAAATTCAATTGTAAATTCGTTTGTATCTATAATTGAGAAGAAAGGAAAGAAAAATTAGGATTTAACGAGATGATTAATTATTTTTTTGTTTTGGAGATTTTAATTTCGACAAATTGATATTAACAAGAAATATTAATGGAGGAAGTCGAGTTGCCTTATTTGTTATTAAATTGGCTTCGAGGTGATGCTGAAGAAATGCAATTGTCGGCTCTCGAACAACTGTGTCTGGCACTCTTGCAATACGAGACATTTTTGTGTCAAGATTTCGATATTTCATTTGCGCTTCCTCACGAAATGATCAATCAATTGGTCAATGCCAAAGGATCATTAATTGCCATTTGTATGAAATTGAAGAATCCCAATATGAATAATCCCATGAGTCGGATCAAATTAAAAAGGGCCCAGCACATCGAGAAAGGTTCCCTGTGCAACCCTATCACCTCCGTTCGATTCTCGGGGCAACCTGAGTGTCGGGCGGAACAGCGGTGTATATCTAAAATATGTCAAGAAAATTCTAGCTAGAAATTAAGAGATTTATTTATTATTTACAGGTTTGGTTCAAACGTTTCTACCCATGAATAAATCTTTCTAAAATTAGTTCTATGCAATCGCGGTTAATGAAATTTTTACCATGTACTCTTCAGTAGTTTTCTCAACAATATATGTTAAAATTGTCACAATTTGAACAGTACTTATATAATAAAATACATAATTTGTATGAAATTAAGCATTGTTTAAATCTATTGCATATGCTTTTTGTTTTTCTAGTGAGTATTCGAGTAGGGGAAAAATGGGCATTCTCCCCACATGACCCCCCCCCC
>MQRK01186916.1:4836-15825 GCA_001938485.1 Girardia tigrina | reverse complement strand
AAACCTGATGTCATCAATGGCGTACCCGATGAAGAGACTCATGCTAGAAATGCCAGGATAATGATGCCAACTAAAAACGCGATGCATTCCGGGACTTTTTGGACGAGGTCGGTAATCGGTAGATTTGGAACCAGTGAGATTATTAATTTAAACCCCCCGCGTCTCGCAATCCACCCCCCAGCGCCAACCCGCCGCGGCCACAATGCTGCGCTCGCTCTCGCATCACCAAGCTGGTTGAGACTGCTGATTGTACATTGATTTTAGGGCAACGTGACCTTATTAACAATGCTTCATACGACACTCTCTCCCAATAACTGTCAAATGCTTACACAGAATTTTGAAATTATCAAAATTAACATCACATTTACATTTTTTCCTATGTTCTGCAATATTACTCTTACTCTCTTTTCGACCATGTTCTTGAATTCGTTTACAGAGATGACGGGCAGTCTCTCCAATGTATGTGGCATCGCACCAATTACATTTATATTCATAAACAATATCAGAACAAAGCGTTAAAGGTGTAATAGATTTATTACTGAACGTATTTTGAATTTGATGAGATCGTGATATAATTTTTAAATTTAATTCATTGTTAGTTGCTTTTAACAATGCATTTTTAAAGTTTTTAAATCATTCAGAATAAGGTACAATTAAACAATATTTAGGTATATTATTCATATCTAATGATCATTCGATTTCTTTCTTAGATCCATCAGGAGAAGCCAAACTCTGATTTTTCGAAAAATCTTTTAAAAGTATTTTATCTACTGTTTCCTTTATTAATTTTTCTAGAAAAGATTTAGAATAACCATTCTTATTTAACAACGAACTTAGTTTATTAACACTTTCTACAGATTTAACAAAAGTGGAAGACAACGACCAGGAGCGATAAATTAAACCTTTAATCATATTTCTTTAATACTTAAGTTCACAAACACTATCTGGTGAAGTATATAAACCTGTCTCAGTTTGCTTCCTATAAATTTCAGTCTCGTAACCAAGAGATTTTCTTTCAACCAAAAGATCCAGAAAAGGTAAGACTCCATTCTTTTCATTTTCAACTGTGAAAGAAACATTTGAATTTAACGAATTCATAAAATTTATGAATGAAATTTATATATGAAATTTAAAAAATGTGAAGCATTGTTAATAAGGTCACGTTGCCCTAAAATCAATGTTCAATCGGCAGTCTCAACCAGCTTATTGAGAATTTTTGATTATCATGATTTCATGCAATGGATTACATAATCATCATTTTTGTATTTATATACAGGTGAATTGATTATAAATTAGTGACCTGAAGATGACGGTAGATCCGTCGAAATATATTGTCTTAAAATATATTTTTAAATGGATGACTTTGGTTATTAAAAGAAGATTTTCATCCGGACTTCGTTTTAAAATAAACTTTAATAAAAAACATATTTAATCAATTTAAAATTTGGTTCCAAAATGTAAGAAAAAATTGAAAAATGTTAGGATAAATCATGTATTTACAAATATTTATTAATTACTTTTAATTAGCTCAATGTATGTTTCTTTTGAAATACATATATGTTTATGTATATATATATATATATATCACTCGATTAAAATACATATGCGTTTTATTTGAGGAAAATTTCTTGTGAGGAATTTTTTTAATTGCGTGCTGATATTGTGCATGTTTATATTGATTCGGAATGTGCCTCTCCTACACAGATGGATGAGTGGTATTTTCTTTGATTCCTACTAATTAAAAATAATTTAATTCAATTTTAAAGTAAAAAAATTTAAAATAATTTTTAATGTATTATGTAATTTTAATGTAATTTAAAATTTTAATATAGTAATTTAATATGTACTTTTTTAAAAATGTTTATACTTAATTTAAAACAATTAGATTCCTTATAATTAATAATTTTTATTAAAAGATTTTCATTTATTGAAAATAATTAGTATGAATTCAGAAATATATTGATGTTCAATAATGAAGGCGGTTGTGCTATTAATAAATGTTGTGAAACTCATATTGATGTTGTTAATATTTCTAATTTTACAAATAATGTTTTTTTGTATATCGCGAATACAACGTATTAAGAACACCAATTTGACTTTTCATATTTTTTTCATAACAAGTTTGATTGTCCCCAAGACAATCTTTGTCAAAACTTTCGTAAGATTGCATCAGTCTATTAATTAATGACTTTAATCTTATTATTTTTAGCAAATGGTGAAATAAATAATTTTTTAAAATATTTACACAAAACTTATTGGATAAAAATTAAAATGATTATTATTTATTGTAATATTTCCTCTGACACTGCGTTATTTTTTTGTGTGTGTAATCTTTGACCTTGTGTTTGCTTTCGAGTGCTTTTGTAACCCTTTCACGTTTGGTGTGTGATCTTTCAATGTTGATTGTGTCATCGAATGTTTGCTCATTTATTTATTTTACGAAAATATACGGGATACATTATCTAAAAATACACTCTGGATACCCAAAATTTAAATAACTATGGCTACATCATTCAATAAAATGATTGAGGGATCTGAATTACACCCAGGCTATGAATTTCTTGCAACAGTGGAAATATTTTCAGAAAATGTCGTCCTGGTTACGGGACATATCGGTAGTCGGAAATATAGAGGTGCTTTATTGAGGGTACCTATTATTACAAACAGGTCTACTGTATCAGACTGTCTTTTATAGTTAATGCCAAAAATAATAATAAATAATAATGCATTTAATAATAATTAATGCCAAAAAAGATCAATAATTTCAAACATTTGAAAATATATGATTATGACTTATCACTTAGGACGTTGATCTGATGTTACAATGTATGTCTATTCAATTTTTTGCAGTTAAGAGTTTTTTTGTTTATTTTGACTATCATTTTTTATGTTACAACTAGGTTAATCAAATACTAATTTTTTATTAACTTAGTTCGCTCGCTGATCTATTATTTTACTTATAGTAAAGGTAACGAATTTATCATTTACCTGACAATTCGTAGAATTCGTTACTTTTACAACTGGTGTCAGAGGTTAAAGCACCAACTCTACAATATACAAACACATTGTGAGGAATATTTTAAATTGTTTGAATGTGTAAATGTATGGATGGTGTATGTTGATTTAAGTATATTGAATTTAGAATGGTGATTCTCCCACCAGATGGAAATTGGATTTTTTTTAAATTTAAAGTGATCGACTATTCGAACATTATTAAAATAATCATTTTAATAGTTCATATCTTTAATTTCAGAATTAAAATTAAGTTTAGTAATTTTTAGTAAAATTTAAATTAAATGCATTTTTAATAATTTGATGTCATTTTTATTATTTTGGGATTTATTGAAAAATGGTAAAATTAATATTTTTAGAGGTTAAATATTTTAAAAAATAACTTAGAAAGATTGTTCGAATAATCATGATTAAAAATAGAAATAAGAAAACCAAGTAGAATGATGGCAAACGATGAAAGACCCTCTGAGAGTTGTAATGACTCTAAATGTAATTGCAATAAAGATTCAAACGAGACTTGCTACCAAGAAACCAGTTTAGGTGATAGACGCCAATCAGAATACTTAGAAGAACTACGAAATAAACTAAAGGACGACATTGGTGAAGCTAATATAACGTTAATAAAATTTTTCTTTCTCCGAATACATCCAAACGATATAAAACATATATTACTAGCAAACAAAGGACTTACCCTTACCGAACAAGGAACACAGGCAGACCAAATTTACAACAAAGATGACCACAACGTTAAGGTCATACACAACACAAAACAGACGAACAAAAATGACAACAAAACCACTAAAATACTCCTAAATAAAATCGAATCATTAAACGACCAAATAAATCTATTAAAAGAAAACCAAATAGAAAAAACACAGAGAGGTCAAAAAGAAATTACTTTAATAGAAATCAAAAAACAAACCCAACAAACTACGGGAAAACACCAAACCGAGACACAAACACTTATTGTTTCTACCACACAAAATATGGCAATAAAGCATACAACTGCACACAACCCTGTAATTACCGCAGAAACCATTTAAACACAAACAGTCATCTAGATCCGCACCAAATCTAGGTGATATCTGTAATATATTTACGGTGCAACCACAAAATCTTCGTTGTTCCTTTCTCGTTGACATTGGTTCTGTTGTTTCGGTTTTACCCATTAACTTTAATTCAACTGCTTCACAACAAAACAAACACAAAATTATATGCAGCAAACGGAACAAAAATTAAAACTTATGGTATACGAATTGTAAACTTAATCTTCGCAAATAAACACTACACCTGGAAATTCATAATCGCCGATGTACCGAGACTGATAAATGGTGCCAATTTCCTTGCATACTTCAATTTACTGGTAGACTGTAAAAACCAGAAACTAATTAACAAAAAATACAATCCACAAAGAAATTAATTTAACATAAAACATAAAGTCACTGACATACCAACCGCAACATACATACCCAAAACAAAAATAACTACATTTTGCAATTCAATATACAAAAACCAAAACACAAATAACAAACAAAACAAATAGTCAGAACAGATACAACACATACATCAAACCAAACACAAAATTGACCGAATTCAAATATTAATCATTCATCTGGGTAGGAGACAATTCCAAATCAACATAAAACATTCGAAAACAAAACAACAAATATTCAAAATATTTCACACACAACGACTGGGTGTTGATTTCGAAGTAAGATAGTAGTGTAGAATTTCTAATAAAGAATATAAAAATACGATGTCTATTGGATACGGGAGCACAAGTCAACGTTATTAAAGTATGCGTACTCAAAAATATGAAAAATGTCAAAATAAAGGAAACAAAAAGACGGATACACTGTGCTAACTATTCGGAACTAATATATTACGGAATAGTACAACTAAAGATTAGGATTGAAAGATTACAGAAAACAGTGGATTTTTTTGTAGTAAAAGATTTGGAACCCGAAATGATTGCAGGAATAGATTTTCTAAATAAATTCAGCATAAAACTAAAGAAAGAATCAGGATACAACGAAGGAGTGCTGGTAATACGCAATACTTTAACTGATGGAGACAGACTGAAAAAGATAATGGAAATATACTGTCTCTACCCCTTTGAGTTATAACATTTGAAGAACATTGCTTACACTGAACTATAAAAATTTATTTATTATTTTGATTGGCCGACATCATCTGTGATAAGAGTTGCTTATAGCTATTTTACTTTCATTTTATTTTCCTTGGCAGCAATGAAGCAGAAAATGATTTTTATAAATTTAAATATTATTATGACAAATATTTATACGTATTTTTGTCAAACAGTTTGTACCCTCAATTTTCAACCCTGTGGACAACTCTGTGTTTATTTATCACTAGCGGAAACAAGTTACTGCAATGCTTGGGACTTTTGCTATAAAATTGGAGGACGACTCGTGGTACAAGACGATATTCCGATTGTTAGTTCTTGCAGTGCAGTGCCTCCAAATAAATATTATTTTACTGCATTGACTGATCTGTTGGTTGAGAAAGATACCAATGAAAATGGATGGACATTTGCTGACGGTTCCACATTTACTAAAACGCAATACTGGAAACCTGGAGAACCTTCAAGTGGTTCAGGCGAAGATTGTGTCTTGTTAATAAATGGTTTATTGATGGATACAATCTGCAGTATCTCGCGACCATTTATTTGTGTGGCCTCTACAATCGTGACAGATCAGTCAAAGCAATTTGTCAAAACATATTCCCCAATATACAACAATGATAATGAAGAAGGCTGTTATGAATATGTGAATTTTCCGATTGGAACGCGCAAACAATATATGAGATGTGCACTTTTGTATGATTATTATTCGTGTCTTGATTAATTTACTTTTATAACTTCAGAAGTCTCACTCAACCATTTTACAAAGCGTTCTATTTTGATGATGTTCGAAACAACTGCACCTTAGTGAAGTATGTGGACAGTACCCTTCCAAAACGACTGAATTCGGGAGGATACAACTGGACGAGATATCAACCTCCATAAAGATCCGAATTTTATGGTTATGATAGTAAAAACAAAGAAACTATATGAACAATAATGATTGAAAAGCTGGAAACTTTTGAAAAAAAATATTTATTAAATAAATATAAATATTTATATAAATTCTACTTTAATTCATTGCGGAAATTTTTGGTATAATAAAAATAAAAAAAGTATAGTCGGGTTTTAAAGGGAAATATGTGCCTACTGATTTTTCGATTTGAACTTGGGGAATCTTTTTCACATCAAATAAAGATAATTCAGCCAAAAGTTTAGCTATTTATCCCAAACGGTTTTCCATAAATGTCCATGCAAAAGGCTGTTTGAAAAATGGTAGGGTAAAATATAGTATTGCGGATCCTGCTGTTCGAATCGGGGACTCATTTGCTGCTCTGGGGATTTCAAGATTGGGGAAATTTTGCTATGGTCTGAAGGAAAGTGATAGGAGTGATACTGCGGAACCAGAGTCTACGAGAAAGTTTATTTTCGGTTGTTTGATTGTGAACGTTGTTGCTTCGGTGGCAAAGACTTCTGGGTAGCTCGGGTCTATAAGCGATACGGTGATCTGTTGACGGCGGTGTTGTTTGCCTGCACCCAGAGTTACCGTGGGCTCGGGTCAACCATAGAAGTTTAAAGACTGGTTTGGTTCTATTAGTGGCCAGCTGTAGGGTTGTGTGTATCGTCATGCGTCTCCTTTAAATTTGGTATGGTAGATGCACGGGGAAAAAAGAATATTTTTTTGGGTCGAAGAACTTGCAACATGCATAACACTTCTTGGCGGAGGAGCTTAATTTGTGGTGGTAGTAGCAGATCTGTGGTCTCGGTGTTCTGGATCAGCCGCGGGCTGGACTACTCGAACGGAATGAAGATCGGGTGTTTAAATGTCAGATGTTCACGGTAAGTCGAAAGAAGGTTTCTTTTAGGGCCTTGGTCTCTTCTTGTAATGCCAGTATCTCGTTGTTTGTTGGTGTGGTGACTGCTGCAGTAATCGGTAGTGGCGTTTGATTTGTGCGTACGAGTTCGATGGACCTGTCGGCAATTTTTGCCAGTTCATCTAGGTAGACTGAAATGTTGAAATTGCAGTTGTGGTGGGAGGGCTGCGGTAAACAACTGTCGGATGGTATCGCCGTCGGTTATATTGATACCTAGTCTCTGCAGGTTAGTCGGTGCGGTGGCCAAATATTGGGATGGTAGAGTTGTGCCCAAGGAATTAATTTAAAAATAGATCTGAAGCAGATCCTGCTGACGTGGTGTTGTTATAGTTATTGTGGCCTTTTTTGGTGATTGTAAGCGTTGTTATGATTTAATATTTGTGTCAGGTTAGTGATTTTGGTTAGATAATCCTGTGGCAGCAAGGACAAAAGACTATAGGCTTTCTGAGAGGATGTGTTTAGGTCTAAGGCAGTAGTCCAAGCGTCTTGAATCTCGAGCCATGATTTAGCGGAATTCTGTGCGTCCAAGAAAAAATGCACGCAGTTGATGGAGGGTGATCATGTTTTGGGTTTTTCGTGGTTTTGGCTTCATCATTTCCGCCATGTGCCTTAATTTGTACCTCAATCAAGTTATTATTGTTGAAGTATGTTTGTGTTTTCAATTCTATGTCAGGTGTGTTTGGGATGACTATGCTATTGCAGGTGAGATAAAATTTTACTGTTTTGGGTGTCTGTGTGAGATGTGTTATGCTAGTGTACATTTGTCGAGTGGTGCATCGTGGTGAAATTTGTAATGCGTATGTTTTGTTGTTTATATATTTGATATTTAGTTGAATAGTGTTTTATTGTTAGTGCCTTCTTCGTGGATGGGCATATGTGAATGGTGTTGTATGGTGTTGTATGGTGTTGTATGGTGTTTCAATGAAATCAGTTTTGTGTGTGGGTGATTGCGGGTTGGTGTAAATATAAAATAAAATTGGTACATAAAAAATAAAATAATAATAATCAAAGAAACATATAAAATCATAAAATGGGATGTCACAGTTTTTTGCGAAGAAATCATCTAACTGGTAATTATCGGTTTTCGCTGGTCGGGGCTGATCGTCAGCGGGTGATAATTGTTTGTTGCCGGTCCAGGCGTGTCTCAGTGACGCTTGGTGCCGGTCGGATCCAGTCTGGGATCGTATTCTTCCACTGAGCAGGCCGGTTTCTGACACCATTTTATTATAAGTTAGTATAAATGGATATAAAGACTTTACCTTAGCCAGTCCCGGTGGTAATAATAACCGATATAAAAGTTTGTTCGACTGGTCGCCAGGTTGACCGTTTCGCTCGTGGGGCGTCCGGGGCACTCTCGACCAGTTCCGACCAACATCCTGCGGTAACGATTTTCTTGGGCTCGATTGACGACGATGATGATCGCTTGGTGTCTTCGGACAAATACAAATTCAATATAAACTGTTCGTCGCGCAATATCGATTCATTATCGATCGTCTTCAACAACTTCACACAAATTTTCGACGGTGATAATTGCGATTTCTTAGCACAATTGGAATTCACGATCACTTTATTCGAGCAAGGCACAGCAGGCGAAGAAATTGAAGAATTGTATGAATACGCGCACGCGATTGTCAATCAGATTTTTCTCCGCGAATTCGAAAATTTCGAGAGCGATTTGACCGATTTCGATACGGTTTCTTCTTCTGATAATTTTCGTTTTTGACTGTCGATTATTTAGTACGCTTATCGCTTGATTTTTTTGTGAAGAAACGATCGATGACGAGAGGAAACGATAAACGAATATTTTTTCGGATTTTTGTTTTTTGAAGAAGATCGATGGAATTCCGATGGATCTTGTCGATTTGCTGAGATTAGTGAATGATTTTCGCGGATTGGAATTGTCATTTGTGATGAGCATTGGTTCGAGAGCTGGTGCAGCAGTTTTGTGGCCCCGGCGCGCTGGTGACAGAGTGCAATAATCGGGTCGGAGGGAGGAGAAATAAATTAGCACACCCGGACCTTGCCGGCTTTTGGGACGTTGGAGCGCTGCAGATATCAAATTGTTAGTTCGATTTTTCTTGATGGGTTCAAATCTCACTGATAAATGTTTCCTTCAAATCAGTATTTTAATTTTGAGTATTTTGCGTAATCTTTTAAAAAATTTCTGTAGTAATTTGTTAGACTCAAGAAACTTCTCAAATGTTTAATACATTATGGGTTCTGAAATTTTTTAATGGCTTCAATCTTTGTTTGATCAGTTTCTATACCATTTCTGCTGACAATATATCCTAAAAAATTTGTTCTATCTGTTAAAAATTGACACTTTTCTGGGTTAATTCTTAAACCTGCTTCCTTAATTTTCTCCAGTACATGTTTTATTCGTTGCATATGCTCTTCTTTACTTTTTGCAAAAACCAAAATATCGTCCAAATATACTCCCACTTTCCAGTTTAAATCTCCAAGGACTTTGATTATTAGCCCTTAGAAAGTTGTTGGGGCTGCTACTATCCCGAACGGCATTCTTTTGAAACAATATTGGCCGTTCTTTGTTTAGAATCCTGTTTTAATCTTTGATTCTTCTTCCAAATCGACTTGGTAGTACGCGTTTCCCACATCAATTGTACTAAAATATTGCGCACCATTCAGTGTGTTCAGCATGTCATCTACATTTGGAATAGGAAACGCTGGCCTGACGATAATTCTATTTAACTGGCGGAAGTCTACACACACTCAAATATCTTGTTTTTCCTTCTTCCATACTCATACTAATGGGAAATTCCATGGTGAGCTACACTTTTCGATTATGTCATTTTCTTCGAAATTTTTAATAACATCATCCAATTTGTTCTCAAAATGTTTTGGTTGCCGATAAGGTTTTACTAGTATTGGATCCCCGTGGGTTTCTATTCTGTGTTTTATCAATTATGTTTTCTCAATATCAAACTTATCAGCCATGAATACTGATTTATAATTTGCTAGAATCTTCATTAATTGCCCGTCAATGTGCTTGTAAAATATATCCATTATTCTTCTTAGTCTGTCCTCATCTGATGGGTTGTCTCAAATCACCAATATTTCTCCACCTCGAGGTATTTGTCTTTTCAGATTTATTTCAAATTTATCCAAGAAATCTATACATGCGATCATTTCGGGGTCTAGTTCTTTGATCACATTAAACTCTATTAACTTTTGTGTTCCCTCAATAGCCACATTTAATTGAACGATTCCATAATTGATCAGTTCTGAATCATTTGCGCAATGGATATGTTTTTTCGTTTCTCTTATTTTAATATTATTGGGTTCTTGCTCAAAAGACATTATCAGGAACACAAAAATTTATTTCTATATCAATTTGAATTTTTTAAACAAATATTTTTTTGAGCAACTTTTGCTCTTTCTTTTTACACAACAATTATAAATAAAAATAGATATAAATAAAAATATGGTTAGTATATTTTTTACAAATTAAAATTCTATATTTTTTTAATAAAAAAATATAGTGAATTAAAATTTTGTCACAAAGATTTTGTTGCGTCTTTTAATAATTTTTCAATTTTATGGTACATTTAAATTTGCCTGTTTTTCAATTACATTTTACAAAATAAAATTAAAATCGTATTTTTCAATTAAGTCGATTTATTTGTTTTACGATTATTATTTTTTTTATTCTAATTACCATTTCCAAAAAAATTATAATTACATTTTTAATGTACTTTGATTTAAAAGTTACAAAAATGGTTTCGTTTATTTTTATTTCGCAAATAAAATATCAAACTTTTTATTTTATTTCAATTAAATATTTTCATCAAATTTGAAATTAACTTTTTTTAGTTATAATAAATATTTACATAAATCTTTTAATAACCCTACCGTAAAATTTATTTTATTTCTTACTTAAATTACCCTAATTTCTTGCATATAACCCGCACCAATGTATAACCCGCACATTAAAAATATCAAAAATTTCTATGAAAAGTATAATTTTTTACGTATAACCCGCACCCATTGTATAACCCGCAC
>MQRK01186903.1:1360-12815 GCA_001938485.1 Girardia tigrina | reverse complement strand
GTGGGTAATTCAAAAAGTTGTCGATAAATAAATTATTTGGATCCAAGTTTATCTCTTTTGTTATTTGAATGTCTGAAGAAACAGGAGACATTTATGCGACCAATGTCGTTCCTAACAGCGGATAAATGGGATATGGGATGCACGACACTGATAAAACACAGAATAGATACAAAAGAACTGCCAATTAATTTGAGACCACATAGACAGCCAATAAATCTAGATGAGAAAATCAATGAAACTATAAAAAACTTTTGGGAAAACAACATTAAAAAGAAGTATAACTCGCCATGGAATACTTCGATGATATACGTGTGGGAAAAAGAAAAATATGATATCAGACTTTGCGTAGATTTTAGACAACTGAATTTAGTTACAGAGAGACAGGCATTTCCAATGTCAAAAATGATAGAGATGATGGGCAAGTTGTATGGATCTAGGTATTTTATTTCAATTGATTTGGGTAATGCATATTACCAGGTAGAACTAGAAGCAGAATCAAAGCTGAAAACGGTGTTTTCGACGAATGCGGGGCAATTTTGTTATAATAGAATGTCGTTTGGTATTGCAGCGGTACCGGGGACGTTTCAAGATCTCATGACAAGGATATTCGGGATATAAAAACAGACATTAATTTATTTGGACGATATCCTAATCTTCTCAAAATCATTAGAAAAGCATTACGAGATTTTAGACAGAGTATTGGATAGAATTGAAAAGGCAGGTCGAAAAATTAATCCAGAGAAATGTCATATTTTAAAGACAGAAGTCAAATTCCTGTGACATGTAATCAACGAAAAAGGGATCCGTCAAACAGATCCGTCCAATTTGGAAGCTATTAAATCTTTTGAAAAACCGAAATGTATAAAGAATTTAAGAAGTTACCTAGGGATCTGAAAATGTTATAGAAGATTCATCAAATATTATGCAACGAAAGCAAACACATTAGAGCAATTGTGTGGATTGGACAAGAAGAAATTATTGGGGACAGAAGCGTGTGATATTGCATTTACTGAGATGAAGGAAGCCTTGACTACACCCCTAATTCTTGGATTCCCAGATGTGGAGAAGGAATTTATTCTAGATACAAAGGCTAGTTTCGACACCATCGGAGCGGTACTGTCACAGAAGGATAAAAATGGTCACGAGAAAGTCATTGCATATGGGTCACACTCAATGAGTAATCATGAGAAAGGTTACTACATAACAAGATATGAGTTATTGGCAATGTATTACTTTTGTCAACATTTTAATCATTATTTGTACGGAAAGAGATTCATTCTGCGGACAGATCACAAGGGAATTACATTCATGCTGAAGACAAAGAAACCGATTACTGCGCAATTTTAGACGTGGATAAACTATCTACCAAGTCTGAATATACGACTAGAATACTGAAAAGGAGTGAACCATTCGAACGCAGATATGTTATCACGGAACAAGTGTGATACATGCACACAATGTTTAATGGCACACGAAGAGGTTAAGACGCAGAGCATCAAGATGCGAAGGATAAACGTAGTGGGCATCACAGATATATATATATAAATATCAAGAAGGAGTCATGGAAAAATGAAAGATGAACATAAAGGCAGGTAAAAACAAAAACCTTGTGATTATAGATGGTATAATAAAGACGAACAAAGGAAAAATTTGGATACCGGAATCAAACAAAGAAGAAATGATTATGTAGATGCATACGTTGCTTTTTCACGCTGGTGCTGAAAAAGTGACAAAATACATTTCAGAAAAGTATGAAATGACCAACCAAAATGAAATACTAAAGGAGGTAATAGGACGATGTGAAGCATGTCAAAAAAGCAAAACAATAACGACGGCCACAAAAGAAAAACGAATAACGTTGGTCGCAAACGAATCATTTTAGAATTTATACATCGATATTTGTAGACCACTAAAAGAGACATGGAGAAAGAAAAATTACATTGTCACAATCATCAATCAATCCAGTAGATATATTTCCTTAACAGCGGTTAATAAACAAGACGAAACCACTATAAAGAATACAATTATGACAAAATGGATTTTACGGTTTGGTGCTCCAAAAAAGATTCATGCAGATTGTGGTTGAACATTCGAATCGAAGGTAAATAAAGTACGAGTAGTAAATGATACAAAAATTGATAAATATAAATTCATGTAATTATAAAAATAAAATCATAAATATGATATAATGTAAATCACACCAAAATGATATCACTTTTCGTAAACATTATTTTCTTGAGGTGAAATTTGAGTTAGTAAAATTTCGCGTCTTCGTTACGCAGCGCGTGTAACAACTGCGTCCAATTAAAGTAACTTTTATAATGTCCTATTTATTTAAGCTTGTATGAAAATTGATCATTTCAAACTTAAACTAATTTAATCGATCGATTGCATGGAGTGGTCGTTTAAACGTAGTGATATTGTCGAGTGTATTGTTGGGTATCTGTCAGGCATGTCAACGAAGGATTGACCCCTTGAAACCTTCATAAACTTGATACACCACTCATCCGTACACACATTTGCAACACCTTTGTCGCCTTTACAGTTTTATAAGACTTCACCTGAGTGAACGTGCTGGTAAGTGTACGGCGTGGGTCATCACAGCAACCCAGTATGTTACATTGAGCGAAATCACTTAGCGAAATGGCTGCATACCGCATCAATGCGATGGCAACATGAGCTCAGCTACACGTTAGAAGCCGATATTAAAAATTGAATCAAATTTAAAGTAGAAAGGCGAATAAACGATACTTTTATAAATGATTAATCTAACTTTTGAGGCGAAAATACGTGTTAAGAATTAATTAAAATAAAATAAATAAGTGCTTCGTAAAATAATATAAATTATATTATATGACAGTATAGTAACAGCTTTATCTGAAAAATGAATATGGAATATTCCAGCAGCGTTCCCTGAAGGAACTGTGTGACGATTGCATCGGCGTTATTCGTCGGGTGGCACTTGTTTCAGTGGTCACTCATTCGTCAAACTAAGTGAATCGGAGAACCTCCCTCACCGGAGTGAGACACGACATTCGCGGATGCATTCTCACACTACCGACTCTAATATCCATATCTGAAGATTACAACACAAAAGTTATCGAATTATTAAGTTGTACCAACTTTTGTTACCTTGATATAAATGGTTCATGGATTTAGTGAACTTTTTTCAAGTCAACATTAATTAAGACACCAATACTCGTGTAAGTTCTCTGTTACACTACAGAGACTCCAATACACAAGTAGCGGAGGAACATTCAACCAATTTCTGTTACCCGCCATGGAAGATGTCGTGGAAGACTTGGTTATTGCCTCCCACAATGGTATCATCGAAGACGTCTTCAAACACTTGATGATTCCCTCCAATGACGATTTGAGAAATGTTCTCCCCTTCTGAGATCAGTTCATTTGCTTCTGTTGAACTGACCTCCGGAAAGAGTCCCAATACAATAATCTGTAAAAACATAATAATAAATTGATTTAAGATTAACTAAATTACTGCGATGTTTGCGAGGTTATCATTCCATCCTGTTGTGATTTCCTGCAGTTATATCAAATTATTTTATTTCCTTTAAATAAAATTTATTTTAAACTCCAATTATAATATGGACGGAATATTCCATTTCGTTTTTCAGACAAAAGACTGTTCTATATCTAGCTAAATATGTAAACTAAACCTAAAAGTGAGTGAACAAATTTAAACTAATTAAACAAATTGAACCTTGAAAACAATTTCTTATAAAATATAAATAATCATCACCAAGTATTTTCTCAATTTATTTCTTTAAAAATGCAATTACAAGATTTACCAAAGTTCTGTATGATTCTGTAAAATAAAGATTATACATAGAAGGGTTTTGAGCTCACAAAATTTTTGAACGTTAAAATTTAAAATATTAAAATTTTGAAATTAAAACTCAAAAAATGACAAATTGTAAATTTTAATTAAAATTTCAACGTAATCACATTTATATCGCACTAATTTGTATAAAAATTTGTGAATAAAAATATAATGTTTCTCGGAAATTTTTTTAAAAAAGTTATAAATTAAAAGAATTGAAATTGTCAAATCTCCACATTGAATTTAATTCCAATTCTGGTTTGTTGCAGCGATGTTGCCTCGGTCCACAGCTGTGGGGATTTGCCCTGCATGTGGGGAACTGCAAAAAAAGCAAAATTACTCACCTTCATTTCCTCTCTCTGATTCCACTCCCTGAGACAAACTTAGCTCATGACCATCGTATAGGACCCAGTCTTTCGGAGTCGATTCGTCGAACCATGGAATTGCGAAATTCTACTTTGGCATTTTTTATCTCGTGAAAAATTAAAAAATTTGTTTAATGTCAAAACTTTTATTGTTATTTTTAACTCATTTTATTACACTTCGCTATACTTTCTGTTGGGGTTCATGTAAATATAATGAATTTTGTTATTTCATTTTTGATTTTATGTAAATATTATTAATTATAGTAGGGGAAAAATGCGGGTTCTCCACCACCCTTTTGTCGTTTTTGTGTGCCACTTTTGTCGATATTCTCTTGGTGATTTCCTGTGGCCGCTCCGGAAGAAACGACGCGATGTTGTACACGCCTAGTAATCCAACATTTGCCGGGTTTTTAGTCGCGAGAATCTCATCCAAATACGTTTCTTCACTCTCACTCCATTGGCACTTTTCATCACAATTTATTTTTGTGCCTAACTCTCTGATCGAATTTAAATCATTGCAGAACCTGGCAAATCAAAACGGAAATTGATATATGGGTTCGCTTTCGTTTTGACAAAAAAACAAATAGTTGAAATCAAAAACTTGTTTACAAAGGAAATTTCCAAGTCTCTTTTCCAAGCACTCATAATGCGAGAATTTCATCGTTTCTCTGGTCAGCTCGCTCTTCTGGTTTCATTATATCGAATAGAAATTTTCGATCTTCAAAGCCAAAATTTGAACGACTATTCTCCAATCTTGATTATTATATGGAGAATTATTTGAGCACCAGTTTCGATTATTAAATTTGACTATTCAATTTCTAATCACAACAAAGAAAACTCAATTCGAAATTATTTTTTTTATTTTTTTAACACAGCTCACAACAATTTTTTTCCATCGATTATTTAATCAACATGAGACTCACCACCAAAACTCGCACATCCATTGAATCAAGCCTGACCAATCACTAAATAGTCAATAATTAGGTCAGATGACAGCACGCCACATGGCGTGATCTCGATTCAATTTGATTTTTATATTTAAATTATTTTTTATTATCTTTTTTTATTTATTTAATTTAAAATATTTTTGAAACACGTTTGTAATAACCCTCATTAAGACAGAGGGTCATAGTGCAAAGGTTCTTTACAATTATCAAACAGAAACAGTAGAACATCCGTGACAATTACAACACTCACAATCAGACCAAGTTGCATTCAAATTTACAACATACGAAATAAATAGTAAAATTACTCGTCCGAATGTTTGAAAGAACTATTGGAATGTTTGATAATTTGATAACAAATTTCACATATTTTACACTGAATCGTCACTAGACCGTTAATGCATTATTTGTGACCGAGTCATTCTTTGAATCAATGGTGATGTTGTTCAATCGTCTAAAATAAATTTAAAAATAAATAGCCAATTAAAAATCATAAAATTCGTTTAAACAGATGATAAAAATAACTCACAACATTTAAGAATAGTTTAAATTATTATCTACCCCTCATGAACACAAAACACACATACAATACATACATACAGAGACAAAAACACACATCATATATACCTCATACACACCTGATTTGCCAGCGTTTAAGAGTGAATCCAGACTTTAAGAGTAAAAAAATTAAATTTAAAAAATGCTGCAAAATTACAATTTATCGCCCCTTAGTAGTGCTGATGACACTGAAATAAGGTACTTTATTGTCAATTTATTTTATTAAATAATCATAGTAGTGATTCCGAAGACAGCCAAAAAACAGAACCATGTCGGATAAAAAAAACTCGAAAATCGTAATTTTTATTTTCAATTTCAAATTAAAATAACAAAATTATTCCAGAATAAGTCTCATCGACAAAGAAAGACTCGTCAGAGCCTACAACATGTCAGAGGACTATTTGACTCTCGCAAGACAGCTCGATATATCCCAATCAACTGCCAAGAACATCATATACAAATATCAAAAATGCGGTCTCATATCGGTCGGTAAACATGGAGGCCACAAGAAATCCATGGTTTACCGACGAAATCGGCGAGACGATCATTCGGTATGTGGAGGAGAAACCGCAATCGACATTGTGAGAGATGAAAAGGTATATTGAGGAGAACAGCGAAATCAATTTTCGGAATCTACAATTTCCCGCTTCCTCACCGGTAAATTAATAACCTTTAAGAAGATGCAAGAATGAAATTCAGATCGAGTGAAGGACCTCCGATTTCAATATGCCTGCCGATTTATGAAGGAGGATTGGCGAATGAGTCAATGTGTTTACATTGACGAAATCGGATTTAATCTATAGATCAGCCGCCAATTCGATCGTTCAAAGAGAGGCATTCCGGTGAATATTGTCATTCCAACAAACAGGGGAAAAATATGTCCCTCATTATGGTAATAGACAGGAAGGGTATCCTGCTATTCAAATTATATTGTGGCAGTGTGGATCATGCCAAATATCAATCGTTCATAAACGATTTATCGAGCATTCTGCCAGGGACAGCACATTATTTAATCTAGGATAATGCCTCCAATCATGAAATGGTCAATTTGCCGCCATATTCTACATTCCTCAATCCAATTGAGGCATTTTTCGCAAAAATGAAGCGGGAAGTCAGGACTCGCCACAAAGATGCGGATGGACTCCAGCTACGGGTCCCGCCAGGACCTTCCGCTGAAGGGTCGACTGGCCCCGAAGATCCATCGGATTGCCCTACAGGTAACTTATGTCGTTTTTTTTACAATTATTTTCGAAGTTTTTTCACACTTCAGTTTTTTTCTTTTTTTCGAATTTTCATCATCGGTAAAGTTTTTTCCTGCCAATTAGCATTTTTGCGCAGATAATGCTCATTTCCAGAGTCAAACCCTTACGAGAAATGAAAGTCCAGAATATCAGAAGAAAATGCATTTTTTCGCTACAGGTAGCTTCCATAGTATCAGAATACTGTAAAGCATATTTCAAGAGTTCATACAAATATGAGTAATTCAAGGAAGACTTGTGAGAAAGAGGAGTCAGTAACAAATAGTGGATTCCTGATTTCCCGGTGGTTCAACCGGATAAAGAAACCACAAAAATTTCTGTAGTATTTGACGCAGCTGAAAAAGCGCGATGTTTATTCTTGAATGTTATTAATATTAATAATTTCAAAATTCTGTGTTAGCATTTTGATACTAATTGGGTGAGTGTCACGTATTGTTAATTAAAATCAAAGTTCAGTTATTGAGAATTTCGGATTAACGTGATTTCTTACATTAGATTTCATAATCATTATTTTCACATTTCTATCCATGTGAATTCAATTAATCAATGGACTGAAGATGACGGTCAATCCGTCGAAACATTTTTTAATGGGTATATTTATTTTTTACAAACATATTTCACGTGGATTGAAGCTTATTTATTTTAATTATTAAAAAATGTTAAAGACACTACTCTAAATCTATATGTACAACATTTTAACGGAAAAAGATAAGCTTTAATACTGGTCTCTATTATTTGATATCTAGTCTTTTTTTCATCTCATTCTATCCAAAATTCTATTTAATACTTATCTCTTATAACCTCAAAAGTAATCTTACACGTATTCTGAGCAACGTATTGTTACAGATCTGATTATAGGCATATTGCAATCTGAAATCTTAATTGTGATCAAATGATGTTTATAGATCTAGAACGTGGTAAATCTTGTGAAAAATTTCATCTTTTTAGACTTTAATAATATCAGGTAGAGGTGCAATAAAGTGAATGTATGAAATATTTTTTCATGAAAGTAAACATCAAATGATAAATAATTTTTAGTTTCTTAACATGCTTTAATCAGCCAATTTCAGAACTGACTTGAGAAACAATTTTTAAGAAATTCATAACATTCATGTCTCAGTACTAACAATAGAAAACTTCTCAGATATCCAAGAATATTCCAAAATAATATAATTATAAAAATAGAGAATAGAAAAATAATTTGTTTATCATACAATGAAGAATTTCATATAAAATAGATCGTCCAGATGTAGAATGAAATTTTCACGATAGAATGCGAATTGGAAATGAAAAAGAATAGATTTTATGAAAGACAACAGCGCAACAACTATTCATCTCATGGACATCTATGATGAGTAAGTCTTGAAAAAAGAAAATCTTTTGAAGGACAAACTCAATGAAAGAAGTGAATAGCGAATCCAGGTGAAAAAAATCAGGGAGCTGTATTATTTTAGTGATGCAACAAAGATATGTCGAATTACTTTCATCATCCGAAGAAATTCTTTGTTGACTGCATTCTGAAGAACGATATTCACGGTGATTGATCTTTATTTTTGTAATAAATGTTCTGTAAATAAATATAAAAAAATCTTACTGTTTTAAATTTAACAAATTAATTTATCAGCCTAATTAAGAAAAAATCAGAATCCGCCATTTTTTCTTAAATGCTGGTTAACTACAGTTAACCGCAGGACACTATTTTTTTTTGAATACGTCGACATTTACTACGAAGTTTTGGGATTTTTTGAAGGTTTTCACTAGTTACTATGAAAATGACCTCGATGTAATTATTATAACGAGTCGATTGAGAGACTTTATCAATTATTATTGCAACTATAACGAATTAAGATAAAAAACATTCCATAACTTTCACGTTTTTTCATGAGTTAGATTTTCTTTGCAGTCACACCGACTTCCACTTGCGAATCAAACAACAATGATGAGATTAAAACTACTAAATTATCCAGCAGTCAGGGCTTTCATATGTTAAATTGATTTCAAATAACATTTACAAAACTATCATCAGAGTTCAAAAAAGCGTTTTCAAATAAAAAAAATTTTCGTCAACATAAAATAACAAAAGAATAAAACTAAAATAAAAAATAATTAAAAATTATTTATACGTTAAGAAATAAAAGAAGATCAAATTTAAACAAAATAAACAGTGTTATCATCATCATAACGGTTACTTGCATGGGAAGTTCAGTGGCAATATTATAATCTACCATCTATTTGTTGGGGTATTGAGAAGACATTAACAAATTAACGTAAATAAAAATAAAGTAACTTCAATTTGAATATTTATATTTAATTACAATTTTACAATTGAATTGTGAGGACTATTTTTGTGTTTGATATTTTGTGTGAATGTTGTATGTTGATTTGAAATTGTCTCTTTACCCAGATGTTTGATTAATATTTTAATACTTTTTATCTGAAAATATGTAATAGTTATATTTATTTCTAATTTTAATTTTTTTCTAACATTAGTTTAATAATTTTATTTACAATTTTAAAATAAACAAATTGAATTAACATTTTTAAATAATTAACATTCATTTAAATTTTTAACCAACAAAATTTTGAGTAAATATTTTAGAAATTCATGTAATTCTTCATTTACTCAGATATTAAGAGTAAAGTCATTAATTAAGAGACAGATGCAATCTTACGAAAGTTTAGACAAAGATTGTCCTGAGGACAGTCAAAATTGTAATATTAATAAAAATATTAAGTCATATTGGTGTTCTTAATAGTTATAATTTGATTCACTACATTTGGAGCGTATTGGTTCCATTTTATGAACCAAACCGAACAATCATCATTTATTTAAATGAATGAGAGAATTGTTTGTGTACGTGTGGAAGCGATGGTACAATGAGATCGCTTCATCTTTACGAAACGAAATAAATGGTCAATGTCCACAGATTTAAATTGGAGGCATTGGGTTGCAAATGAGAAGATTGATGTTTCCACAAATTTTTGAAAATTTATAATTTCTCTATACTATTTGTAAAAATTGTCATATATGTTTGCGTAGATTTATAAAGATAATTTTATATTTTTCATATATTTTATTAATTTATTAGGTTTAAAGAATTTAATAAAATTAAATTAATCTGAGTTCTATGAAGTCCAAAACTTGTTATTAATTTCAATGACTCAACGACTCAATGCCGTCGATCATTTGCTCCAGAGAACACAGAACACATCCGAAATTCAAATGAAATTGATGAATTAAAGCTGAAGAATTGTGGGGCGCCAGAAATATTATTGAAAACATATTTTATTGGATTTATTATCTTGCAATTAAATATTATTAATAGTGCCACGAAAATGTTGTTTGCGTTTTAATGATGCTTCGGGAATCCATCATTTGATCGGATTTATAAGAGCCACATTTCATGCTACATCAGGTGGAAGAAGAAACAGGAAATTATTTAAATGGTTTTATTAATAATATTAATTATAAGCAACAAAAAATAGATAATAAAAGTTTCACACACATATATATATATATATATACATATATATATATATATATATAAGCAGGACATTTCGACGCCAGAAATTAGGATTTAAATGAAATAGAAATAAAATGAAATAATTTGTTATTAATTAGGATTTTTGGGAATAAAATGAAAGAATTTGTTATTGCCAACACCGTCGTCTGTAATAAATTGTTTTAATTCATTAATTTCACTTGAATTTCGGATGTGTTTTGTGTTCTCTGGAGCAAATGATCAACGGCATTGAGTCGTTGAGTCATTGAAATTAATAACAATAATATTCATTTTGAAACTAATTTAATCCGATTTGAACGACAAATAATAATAATAAAAATAACAATAATAAAAATAATAAAAATATCTCATCTGCAACTTATCAGTAAGTAGATCAGCATAATTGTTTTATTATTGATTTATTGTTGTGTTATCAATATTTACTATCATATATCACGGTGGCCCTGAATCAACTTTTAGTGGAAAAAAATTTGCCAGAAAAACAGTTTGCACTTTCTGAATCTATTTCAGATCCTGATTCAATATATGTAAAAATTAAAATCTTCTATCGAGGGCTTCGTTAGAAAATCGATATTAACGATTTTTTGCGCATGTCTATATATGGACATTTTTGATATGGACATTTTAGATATCACATGATAGTTTGTTTTACATTACTTTCATCAAACTGCTACTTTGGCACAAAGGAGTTTTCTTGAGTGTCTCATTTGATGAAAATGCCAAATACAGCAAGAAATCACGATGAATCCCGCTCAGCAGTGTGTTTATTGTGCCTGGGCAAGTCCAAAGAAATGAGAACAATCAATGCTAATATTCAAGCTATAATTGAAGAATATTTTGTACATGGATATGATCCAAATGACTCACGTTTGCTTAATGCTTTGTGCAGTGTGTGCCGAAAAATAACCCAGGAATATGCAGCAGGTGATTTCAGCAGGAGTATAGAACTGTTTGATTATTCTGC